>JAPEBW010002257.1:0-13657 GCA_027405785.1 Ophiocordyceps robertsii
TAAAAGTAATTAGTTTATAATACCGGCCCCGATTAGCGGTAATTAGTTCGTATTACCGGCCTTAACTAGCGGTAATTAATTTACGCCTTATCCCCTTATCCTTACGCTATAAAGCGTAGTAAATAGTAGTAATTCCTACTTATTTAAACGGAAATCCCTTAAATATCCGCTAAGCTAAAAGCGACTATATCGCACGATTAAGTACTTATCCTATAAGAAGTTAAATGCTAAACGACATTTTCTTTAATAAGAAGCTCTTATTAACCTTTAAGTCTAACCTTAATAATAAGCACCTTTTCTTTAACGCGCTTATAATAAAACTTTAAGATAAGTAAGCCGTAAAAGCGGAAGAGGCCGCGGCTTACTAAGTATACCGGTTTAATAATCTTCTTTACCCCTTTTTAAAGTACTATACCGCGATAGCCTATAAAGCTAAATAAGACGTAAAATAAGTCCCGCTTAGCTAAGCTAAGACTATTACTTTTTAAGAGGCAATCCGCTTTTAAAATACTAATAAAGGATAGACTATAAAACGATAAACTCTATATAATTAAGTAAACTAAATTTAAAATTACTTAGATAGATCGATTATCCTTTAAATAGAAAAAGTAAAGATAAGCCGACCTTAAAACTATCCGGCTCCCCGCCCGCTAAATACCTTCCGGATCGAGCTTATAATAAAGTTACTCTTTTCTTAAGACGATAAGCTTAGCGGATATTTCTACCGTATACTACTAATAGAGTTTAGCTTAAGGGCCTTAATTAAAAATCCGCCTTAAAGGATACCCGGTAGTTTCTTAGTTTAGCATTACCGTTTAGCCTTATCCGCTATAGCCGCGCTAATTAAAGCATTTTCGAGACTCTTAATAAATAAAAACGAGCTTCTTACGCTAAGGGCCCTATAGTATACTAAATTCTAAGACGTATATAAAACGGAAGGTTAAGCGCTTAGTAAGAGTATTAAGACTAAGACCTTAATAATAAGCGATAAAGACGCGGTAAGCGATACCCTTAGCGGGCTAAACCTATTTATACTAAGCGCGTAAATACTAAGACTAAGTATAGCCTTAAGCCCCTTAATAAGAATAGTAATAATATCGAACGAATAATTCTTTAGTCTCCTTTAAGCACTAAGAAAAAAAGACGCGCTTACTAAGCCTTAAGAAAAACCTTAACTATAAGCTAAGGACGTAGGGAGATTTAACCCGTTAAGACCTTTAAAAGCATCCTTTAACGAAGTTTAAGAAGACGATAAAGCTAGTACGTTTTAAGGAGTTAACCGTTTTATTAACTTTATCCGCCGAAATGCTAATAAAGGCGAGGCTTATACGGACGAATTAGCTATTTAACTACCCTCCTTCCTTTAAAAAAGTGCGGCGGAATAGTATTTTAAGGACCTTTTAGAACTATAATAAGAAGAACTTAGTAAGCTTAGCGTTAGACTAAGCCGATAGATATCCGCCCTATAAAAACGGTTCGGAATCCGCTTAAATATAGCGATATAAGCACTTAATAAAGAGCACTTTACTATCGAAGATATAGTAGTAGGATCCGACTTTAAGTCTTAGATATTATGCTTATAATATAAAGCTAAGGCCGCGCTTTACTAGCCGGACTACTTAACTATAATAATTTACTAAAAGCTAGACGTTTACTTATAGGAATCCTTATAACGCTTAGTAAGGAACGAGGATATTAATAGATAGATTAACGAATATAAGGAAATTCTTCCTTAGCTATAAGTTAAATATACTTAAGGATCTTAAAAGTACTTACTAGTATAAAAGAAATAGGTCTAACCTATAAAAAGGCGAGGGCTAACTAGCTATACCTTATACGTACTTAAAAGATAGTTTAAGACGCCTTAGCTATCTATTAAAAGCTTATTAAGACTAAAAGTTACGTTTTTAAACTGCTTAATAAAGGCGGATATACTTTAGACTTTATAGCGCTTACTAAGTTAAAGAAGAAACCCGCTTAAATAGCTAAGAATATAAGTTAAGGTCCTCCGGCTAAAAAGAGAAAGGACCTTTAGGACTATACGCTTACTAACGCTAAAGCTAAAACGGGCATACCCTATAACTAAAGAAAGTACTACGGTAAAGACCGATAACTATTTAAGGGATAAAGAGTATAATATAAAAGGAGCTTAGTTAGATACTAATAAGAGCTTAAAGGAAACCGCAATCTATATTATAGTAAACTTAGTATAGGAGGCCGATAAAGCGTGCGGATTTTACGGCGAAGCATTCCCTTTAAAGAATAAGCTTTACTAATACGTTAAAAATAAACACCCCCTTAACCCTAACCGCGATATTGCTATATAAAAACGTAGCTTAGTATAGTAAGTAGTTATTTAAAAGCTATAAAACGTTTAAATAGTTAAGGCTTCCCTTAACGTCTAGCTATTAAACCCCGATAAGCCGTTACGATTTACCTACGCACGCTTATTAGTCTATAAAAAAGAAGGGCCCGGGATAAGTATTAAAGCCTATATAGATACTAAGGTAGACTAAAGCCTTATTTAAGCCGACTTAATAAAGACCTTTTAAGACGTAACTATAAACTCCTTTTAACGAATTCCTATTTAAAGAATAAGAAGGATAGCTACTATTAGATAGGCGGAATTTACCGCTTATATACTAAGAAGGCTAGATAGTAGCCTTACGGTTATAAAGGTAAGGATTAGCGCCTAGATAGTAAAACGCTTAGCGGCTAATATATTGCTTAGCTAAGACTTTTTAGTTCTTTATTAAGGGGACCTTATTAACTCTATATTAGTCCTACGGATTAAGGCCTATAAAGGGATTAAAGCTAAAGTTAAGATAGTCCGGCTAGGACTAGCGATATATAAACGGGTAATCTACTTAGTTACTATAACGATTTTAGCTAGTTCTAGCTACGCCTTACTTATATAAGTCCGGGCGCCGCTATCGGGGCGTAATATAATATTTTTCCCTAATAACCTTAAGCTTGCCCGGATAATAATATAAGATTATAAGAGCTTTATAGCGATAAACTATTTTAAGGAACTACTAATACTTAGCTAAGGCTAAAAAGTAAGGATAATTATAGACCTTAATAAGCAGTTTTAGCTATATAAGGAGGTTAACGCCACGGCTCCCTTAGCGGAAGCCTTTATAGAAAATCCGAATAAAATAAACCCCGCTAAGGACTTCCTATAAAAGGATCTTACTATAAACTATAAACTTAAAATTAGCCGAACTAAGGACCTACCTAAACTTACTACCGATAAGGGCGTTTAGATCTACGCTAAAGACTTAAAATACGCATTAAAAGTCTAAGATATTCTTTAATCGTTTCCCCGCTTTTAAAAGGACGAAGGAGTAGTATATATAGATAAATCCGAATATATACGTATTCTTTTAGTAAAAGAATAGCAATATTAATAAGTTATATTAAGATTATACCTATTAAGCGATAAAGATAAGAAAGTAGTAAATACGATATTCGGCTAGCTAACCGTATAAGGCCGATTAAAACGAGTCTATAGGCTAACCCCGTTCGCGGCGCCGGTATTTATAGTATAAAAGATAGTAAACGGAAAGGAAAAGGGATAAGTAGTCGTAGACTTACGGGGGATTAACGCTATTATTACCTTAAACGCTTACTTAATGCCCCTTTAAAGCGATATAATTAAACGCCTTTAAGGAAAGAAGTTTATTAGTATAGTAAACGCATAATCGTTTTTCTACTAGTTCTTAGTCTATTAAGACTACTAAGAAAGGTTTATAGTCGTAAGCTATCGCGGGCTAAAAAGATTATTAATAATACTTATAGGCTTTAAAAACTCCCCGGCATACGTTTAAAGGTTTATCGATAACGTCCTCCGTAGATACTAAGAATATACGGCGGCCTATATCGACGATATTATTATCTACTTTAATATAGCCGAAAAATACCTTTAATATCTAAAAGCTATATTCCGCGCCTTTTACGACTATAATATTACCTTATCTAGACTAAAGTCCTTCTTAGCGTACCTATCTATATAGCTCCTCGGATTTAAGGTAGACGCTATTAGCTTAATAAATATAAACGAATACGTATAAGCTTTAAGGGATATCGCGTTCTTAAAGAACCTTTAATAGCTTAAGAAATAGATCGGCCTTACTAAGTAGCTACGCTATACGGTCCCGTATTTCGCTAAGGAAGTCGACATCCTATAAAAACGAAAGATAAAGCTGCTTTAAGTAAGACGGGAAGATAGAGTCTCCTTAAAGGGCTAAGAACGGGCTCGATATACCGCGAAAGCCGATTTCTAGCCTACTCCGGAAGAGGAAAAGGCCTTCGCGATTTTAACTAAGAAACTTACTAAGCCTTAAATAATTTACTACTTTAACCCCGCCTAATAACTATTTATCTAGATCGATATATCCTAAGAATACGGAGTAGCGGCTATAGCTTTTTACTTAAAAAAAGGCATAGAATAAGATAAAAAGACGCTACTAGCCCGGACTAAGGTCTAGCTTATCGTTTACTTAAGCCGCGCCTTTTAAAGCGGAGAACCTTAATACTAGCCTACGAAACTTAAAGTAGCCGGTTTAGTATAGGCAATATATAAGCTACGTATTATAATACTATCTATAAAAACAGTATAAGTAGTCGTTTTTACCGACTATATAAGTACTTATAGAATCGTATACTAAAAATCCCTATTCTTTACTAGTATAAAATCTAATAATAAGCTAGTCCTCGCGTCTTAGTACTTAAGCTAATTCCCGCTTAAGATATACTATATCTTAGGCGTTAAAAACGTCGTGCCGGACGCGCTTTTACGTTTACCGCACTAAGACGATAAGCCGGTATCCTTAAACTAAAAAGGGGAATTAAAACGTATTTAAGAAGATAAGATAACGGACTACGTATTCCTTTACGCGGAAGTATTAATCGAATTACCGCTCCGCTAGAAAATAATCGACGGATATATAGAAGATATATAGTAAGCAAAAATTATAGCGTAGCTTAGCGATAAGGACGGGGTCCCCGGACTTTTATTCTTTTAGTTATAAAGGTTATTATACTTTATAGAAAACGATGGATATAAGAGACTATATATCCTTAGGACCTATACTAAGGAGATCGTTAAAGACGCCTACGCTAAATACTTTTATACCGGCCGCACCTATATATAGTAAGACTTATTTAAAAGCTTCTTAATCCTATAGCTTAGTAGATATATAGATAAGGTTATAAACGGCTATAATACTTACTACTATAACTAAACTAACTAAAGTAAGATATTAAAGTAGCTTATCCCGATTTAAAGCCCGCCGGTTTTATACTATATAATAGCGATAGACTTTATTACTAAGCTCTTAATAGTCTAAGCCGAATAATCCTTATAAAAAGATCCTATAAGGAACTTCTTTAATACTTTATTAACTATAACTAATAAATTCTTAAAAATATATCTCCTTATCTTAAGCAACGATTAGTTTATAGCGGAAGACTAAGTATAAGCGTTATATACTAAACTACTCCGCGCTAATTAAGGGATTCTAAAGGGGATAATCTCTAACTAGGATATAAAGTTTACCTTAGCATTTTAGCGGACCTTATAGTAAGCCTTCGGATCGAAGCTTTTTATATTTACTACTTAGCACCCTTAAACTAATAGCCTATTAAAAAGGCGAAACTAAACTATAAAAATCGCGCTACGATTCTTTACCGCTAATTTCTTAGACTTACGCTAAACTAATACGCTAGTCGCCTTTTAGTTTAGCCTTAATAATTCCTTCTCCTTAGTAATTTACGCGGCTCTTAATAAGCTTATTATAAGGATAAAAATAAACGACGGCCTCCGGTTCTTAAGTAACTACTCGTACTTATAGAACTAAGAGGTCTTATAAAAAGAAGCTAAGTTAGCTATCGCTTATACTTAGGCCGCTATAAAGGATAGATACGATAAGAAACACCGCCCGCTAAAATTTAAGCCCGGCGATTAAGTTTAGCTATAGCTTAGTAAAGGCTACTAAATTACGGATAGTAAACTAACGAAGCTTTAAGAAAGACGCACTAAGCCGTTTAAGGTTACCGCTAAAGTAAGATAGCTCGCATACTAGCTAAATATAAAAGGGTCCCTTAATATTTATCTAGTCGTTTTAATAGCATAACTACGCTTAGCGGATAAGCTAGCTATACGCTTAAGACCGGTTTAAGATAAAAGGACACCTTACTTAAATAAGTAAGAAGTAAAACGAATCCTATAAAGCTATATAATAAAAAAAGGCATAAAAAAAGGCAGCGGAAAGCCGAAAAAAGAGTTCCTTATAGCTTAAAAAGGCTAGCTAAGCAGCTATAACTCGTAAGTAGATAAAAAAGCGGTCTTCTTACTAAAGATCGTAAAAGCCTTTAAAAAAGCATAAGAGGAGTTAGCTACTTAAGTAGTTCGGACGAGAGCATAACGCGCGGCCTTTATAACTTAATACGAAACTCTTTAACTAAGAGAATTAAGCGGTTAAGCCTAAGCATAAGACTTAAAAGCTACTATAAGTTATAAAAAACTATAACTTACTACGCTTAAAGTAATTAGTTATTTTAATAATAATATACCGCCGTTTACCTTAAGTAATAAGGCCCTTTTAGCCTTATAGTATACCTATTTAAATTCTCTCCGCTACTTACCCTCTCTCCTTTCCTTTCTTCTTTTTATAACTATATTTCCCTTTACCGCTAGCTATAGCCCGCTATACCTCGCCTACTCCTATATATATAACCTTCTTTACCTTAAGCCTATAATCTTTATACTCCCGTTCCGAGTCTTTTTATCGTTTAACGTCTCCTATAGCTAAAACTAGCTATTCTATAACTACTTTTTTAGCCCGCTTTCTTATAAGCTCTTACGCCTTTAATATAAAGGATATAAATAAGCTTTTAAGCTTTATAAAAATAAGGCGGCTATCCTTTATAGCTTTAAGTCCCTTAGCGAGAGCTAAAACCTTTAGGTTTAAGCCTTTATATAAACCTACGCCGCCTTCCGCAGCCGCGCTTAAGCCGATAAATTCGACTTAAACTATAGCACTATAAGGGACGGCCTATACTACCCTCTTTAAATACTTAACTTAAATAACTCGCCTCCCGGCCTTATACCGCAGCGAGGTTTAAACGGCCGGTTTTGCGGTAACTCCGCTATACCTCCCGCTTAGCTCTTACTATCCGGAAGCCCCCGCCGCCTATATATTTTTTAAGGCGTAGCCGGAAATCTTTATTAGCGGAATAACTAGCTAATACTTAACGCTTTAAGGTTAGCTAACCTCGCTATAGTCTTAAGATCGATAATAGCTACTATAGCTAGCGGAAACCCGCTTTAGCTAAACGACTAAAACGACGTCCGCGCTATCCTTAACTATATATTTAAGGCTTAGCTTAACTAGTTTATAGCTAGGTTTATAGCGTCGTTTAAAGCGACTATAGCTAAAACCCCGTCTTGCTTTATACGCGGTCTAGCCCGTGCTATAAAATCCCTTTCTTAGCTTATAGCCGTAATAAGCCTTAAGGACTTATTCGGTCCCGCTTAGTAAACGCTCTTCCCGGCCGCCGCTACGCTTAGCCTAGCTATATAAAGGCGTATAAGCGCCTTACTATAGTCTATCCGCCGTCCCTCCTTAACTAAAGGAGATAGCGATAACTAGCCTCGCGATATATTCCGCCGCTTAATCTTATAAGAGCTGCTAGTAGTAACTAATATAATCCTTAACGGACCCGGCTTTATAGGCCTATACTTTAGCGACGAGATTATAATAATTAGGAGTTTCCGCCTAGCTATAAACTACGCTAAGTTCTACTTATAAGCCTATAAAGAGTTTAAACGTAACTTAACTTTAACTTAAGTAATAAAGTTTTTAAGCTTTAATATCCGCTTTATTAGCCGCACTAACTACGCGCTTTATATTCTCGCCCTTAAGGCCCCCTTTATATAAAGGTTCTTTAAGACTATTAAGCACGTTTAGAACCTTAAGAGTAAGAAGTTAAGCATTAAAACTATTAAGGACCTTATTACTTACTTTTAAGCGGGAATATAGATATTTAATACCTTAGTGCTTACTATACTTAATAATATTAGCGGGACGGCCTACCCTTACCTTAATACCTTCTTAGTAGCTAGACGCGTATTAGTTAGCGGAAAGGTATAAGTAATAGCGCTATATAAAAAGGATAATAAGTTAAAAAGCCCGGCGACGGAGAGCGGGGGATAACTATAATAGCGGTAGTAAGTAGGATATAATATCTCGCTTATAAGCGGCCTATAAAGCTAGTATATAAAACGGGAGACTTAGTAGAAAATTAAAAAACGGTATAAGAAAGATAGGTAGGATAATAATATAAAATAAGGCTTAAATAAAACTAATCTCTTATAACGTATCCCGCTAAGGAACTTAAGCATTCCTTAGTGCGGAGACTCCTTACTACTTAGTAAGGGCCCGAATATACGCTTAAAAGGAGAGTCGGAAAAACTTTACTATAAGTTTTAGCTAAACGCACTAATCGCTTTAATAAAGACGAAGCCGTATAACTAAATATAAAGTAAGGATCTATAATAAAGCCGCCTACTAACTATCTTAAGCTACTTAGCTACTATTAGCCGGATAGGCTAAAAAAACTATTAAAAAGATAAGGATAGTATACTACTAATATAGCGTAAAGACGCTATTATAAAGCTATTACTTAGCACCCCCTTTACTTTATCTTTATTTTAAACTAATAAGGATATCGGCTTTTCTTTTTTATTTAAGGGAGTTATTACGGAATTTAAACGGCTACGCCCGGACTCCTTACTTTACTTTTAAGGAAGCCTTATAAAACCCTACGATAAGAACGCTTAAAGCACGTACTACGAAGGCTCGCTTAAGGAGATATAATAAATATTATTAATCGGACCCCGCTAAGGTTTCTAGGATATAACTACGGAGGGTTAAGAGCCTACTTAACTATAGTTTATAATATCTTTAACTAAGGGAGATACTATAGAAACTATTAAGCGGATTCCGCCGGTATCTTTAAGGGATTTTTAAGGATTTCCGCGGGATATCCTAATTATAGTTCGACCCGTTTTTAACTATAAAAGCACGCCGGAAGATATAGGATAAACCTTACCGCGATTTTTAAGGGATATCTAAGGATATTTAAAGGATTTCCCTAACTATAGTTTATAGTATTTCTAACCGGGCTTATACTTAGTTTATTAAGCGATTTTACGAGGATATTTATAGTTTATTTTATATACTACGGATAGTATAGTTAAAGATCTTTAAAATTAGCTTAAAAGACTAAGTATAAAGTAGCTAGCTATGCCTTTAAGAATAAATAAGCTTTTTACTATTTCTAAACCTTTATATACGATTATATATAGTAATTAGTCCGTTATACTAGCCTAACCGTCGGTAATTAGTCCGTAGTACCGGCCTTAACTAGCGGTAATTAGTCCGTAGTACCGGCCCCGACTAGTAGTAATTAGTCCGCGCCCTATCCCCTTATCCTTACGCCGTAGGGCGTAGTAGTATAACTACTTAATTTATAATAAGAAGTTGCTTATAATTATATAATATTTTACTTTTTAAGGGGTAAAGTTATATAATATATTAGTATTTATAGTACTAATAAACTATAAGAACTTAAAGTACTTTATAATAAAAAAGAAGTAAAATAAAAAGTAAAGTAAATAAGTAATAAAGCTTATTTTATATAACTTTATACTAAAATACTACTTAAGAAAGTTAGTAGTAATACTTAATATACTATCGCGCTATAACTAAGATAAGCCGGCGGGCGTATTTAACTAAAAGGAAATAAAACATATAGTTTAATTAATCTTAAATAGTATGTAATTAATAAGATATTAAGTTCTTCTAAGCAATAAGCACGTAAATCTCCTATAATAATAAGTATAAAAAGAGTATATAGTTATAATAATATAAGTAAAGGAAAGAAATATAAAGTTAATCGCTTATATAAATAAAGCAAGCGACTTTATATATTAGCTTAAAGGCGGGGCAAATAAAAGCGAAGTTTAGCTAAAACTTAACTTAAGCTTAAGCTAAGAAGTACTTAAAGAATAAGTATAGCTAGCCTGCGTATTTAATAAGTAAAAAATATAAAAAAAGTAAATAATAATATTATAAAAAGATAAATAGTATTAAGCGGTATTTTAAGTAGTCCGGAATAGCGATTAATCGCTTATACTAAAATAGCAATTAAAAGTTAAAGTAAAAAAGTATATAATTAATATAAAAGGCCGCTTTTACTTTAAAGACTGCTTATAGGTACTAAGTAAGGCTTAGCACTTAAAGAAGGGGGAGGAAAAGGAGCTAAATACGCTTTAAGTATTAATCGCTTAGTAAATATATAACTTAATAGCGGCGGGATACTTAAAGTATAAAGGGATGCTTATAATATTAGCTTAAAAGTTCTTTTAGCTAGGCTAATTATTAATAGTGCGCCGGCTTATTATAAACTATAGACTATATAGTAAAGGCTATATTTAAAAATAACTTTTAAAAGAGCTCTTTTAGCCGCTATTACTCCTTATATAGCTATTTATATACTTAATAATAAACTTTATAGTTAAGTTACCCTTAACTAAAATAAAAAGCTTAAAGAACCTTTAAGTAATAATAGATAAACTAATAAAAGTAATAATACTAAAGGCGATACTAATAATAAGAGTAGCGGTATATATTATAAGGTTTTTATAATCCTATTTCTGCTTTTACGAAATACTAAAGTTTATTATCTTAAACTAAGGGATAAACTAAATAAGGTAGTTTTAGCGGGAATTCTATTAATAAACTAAGGTTTAAAAGAAACTAAGCTTAACTTATTACCTATAAACTAATAAAGCAATAAAGCGCGTAAATTAAAAGGTATAAGCTTACCTTTATATATATATTTACTATAAGTAAGACGACGAAAAGATATAGCTACTTTATACTTAAGCAGCACTAAATAACTAAGTAATATAAATAACAGGTATAAGCTTATTGTTTATAGTATATAGTTATAATATTAAGCTTATTTAAATTATATAAAAAGAAGGTCCGCTTAAATTTAACGTAAAAAGTATATAAGACTTTACGTAAAAAATGAAAAATGTCGCTTATATCTTTAAATAGCTATCGCTTTATTAAAAGTAAGATAAGAAAAAATAGTAAACTAATTATATATTTTAGTAAGAAAACTTTAAGTAGGCGATAAAATATAGTTAAATATAAAGAAGTATAGTATAAATAAGCTTTATTAAAAGCTTAACTAGCTATACTAAAAGTATATTATAATAAAAGTAGTTAGCTTATATATAGTAAAGCTTAATATACTAAAAGAAGTATATAAAAAACTATATATAAAGTTCTTCCGCCGCGTAGTAAATAACTTTTTACCTAGCTAAGTAGTTAATAACGACGAGCTACTATTAATAATTAAAGAGGATAGTAAACTAAAGTATATTATAAATAAAATCTAATAAGCTTAGTAAAAATAAATCGGAAAATAAAAGTAACGCTAAGTCCTTATAAAGTAATTTTAGTATACTAACTTAACTTAGTAGCTAATTAATAACTTTTAAAATATAATTACCTTAAAAGAATTTAAAGGAAAGTATAGTAATACGAAAAAGAATAATAAAAGAAAGGTAAAGGAATAATAATAAGCGGAGCCGGGGAGTAAGAAAAAGGATAAAGGAGAAAGCGGAGAAAAAGAAAATAATTAAGAAAAATAAACAGGAGTTTTAAGCTATACTTAGTAAACGTTAAAATAATTTTAAACAATAAGTATAATAAAGCTATACTATAGCTATATACTAAGTATAAATAAAAAGAAGATAAAGATAAGATACAATAAGATATAATAAGATATAAAGTAAATATAAATAAAACGTATAAAGAACTATAACTTAATTTAAATAAACTACTTACTACTAGCTAATATTATTAAATTAGCTTTAAACGTTAAAGCGTATTTAAGCATAGCGCGCTATAGTAATAACACGTGCTAACTCTATATACTATAATTGTTATTAGTAATATCTTACTAATAAGTATTTATTAAAAATCGCAGAATATATATATAGGTTAGTATAATAGTCTTTAAACGTTCTTTAAGATATATAGTCTTAAAGCGTATTCGCGGTAGCAATTATATTACTAATATACTAATATTATATTAGCAATATATTATATATAGTTTAAAGATAAAAATATATAAGTAAATAGTATAAACTAATATAAGTATAAGTAAAATAGTTATAAGCTTAAGGCAAGGCTTTATTTTAATAAGCTTTATACTAAGTATTTATATTAAAAGACGCTATATATTTAATATATATAAAGGAAAGGGGGCGCTATATAGTAATACTACGTATTATGCCTAACTTATTAAGCGAGAATAGTAAGCGCGAAAACTAATATAAAAGCAGCAGTATATAGTTACTAAGCATACTAAAAGGCATAGTATAAAAAGACGCTTAAAAGCTAGTAAAATATAAAGCATAAAAGAGTAAAGTAAATATATTAAGCTATAGTATAGCGGAACTATTATAAAAGAGGGCCTGCGTATAAAAAGATTAATAGTTAAAGGAAATAAAAGGAAAAAAAAAGAGGAAAAGTATTTATACTTAAAAAAAAGGGTTATAGGAAAGTAAAATATACTTTAAGTACTAATAAAGGTAGTAAATAAAGGGGGCATAATGTACCGCCTTTACTTTATTAATAGTGATATAGCAGCGTAAGTAAGTATATATTGCTTTTAACGCTATAACGCGATATTATTTTAAGAGATATATTAATATATAACTATAAGTATAATAAAAGCAATTATACTTATTAGCGTTAAGCGCGGAATAAAAAGCGGGGCGGCGACGTTATATACTTAAGTATATAATACTTTAAAAAGGGGATAGTATTATAAGCTATATTATACTACAAGCTATAGTTATATTATATCGAATACCTTAAGGTTAAGTTAATATATAGCTTAAGTCGTATATAACTTACTTAAACTTAGCTTAAGTTTAGCTTAAACTTAACTTAAGTATAAGCTACTTAAGCAACCTTTATAAGTAAGAAGCTATATAGCTTAAATAGAGTTTTCCTCTTTTTTTCTTAGCTTTAAATAAATAATTATTTAGATATATACTATTAAACTAAGTATATACTAGCTTTAAATAGTAAGGCTTTTTATAAAAGTAATATATAATAATAGTAAGTTATAAATAAAGCTCTTAGTAATAATAAGTATATAAGTAAAAAAGCTATCGAAAAAGATTACTACTAATATATTTTATAAGATATTGTTCTTTTTTAATTTAAACCTTTTTCAATAAGCTGTTAGGATAGAAGTAAGGATATATATACTGTTAAGCGTGCTAAATACGCTATTAAATTATATAAGCTTGTTATTAAATTTTACGATTAAAAAAATATATTATAGCTTTAGCTAGTAAATAAACTTAGTATATAAATGCCTTAAAAGATTAATTAATATTATATTTATCTCTTAATATAGTAGTAAATACGCTTTAACTAATAGTAGTAGTAGTAATAATTTATAGTAGTAGTAGTAGTAGTAGTAGTAGTAGTAGTAGTAGTAGTAGTAGTAGTAGTAGTAGTAGTAGTAGTAGTAGTAGTAGTAGTAAGAGTAGTAG
>JAPEBW010002258.1:0-13616 GCA_027405785.1 Ophiocordyceps robertsii
TTTCTTTAATACGTATTTAGCTATAAGCAGATTTAAGGTTAACCTTAGTATACTACTACTTATTAGCTAATCTATCTCTTATTTCGCTAATAAGAGGTAACGGAGTCCGGTCTTTTATTATATCGTTATTTATCTCTCTAAAATCGATATAAAGTCGAGTTTTTTCTTTATCTTTGCTATTCTTCGGAGTAAATAATATAGGAGCTCTATATTTTAATTTAAACTCTTTAATATAACCTTTTTATAGGTTTTCGTCGATATATTTTTTTAATAACTTTAGATACTTCTTATTTAAGTTATATATCTTACGGAATCTAGGCTTAAAGCCTTCTTTTAACTTAATTTCGTAATCCTAACTACCGCGTAGTAGTAGTCTATCTTTAAGTAGCGGCGTAAATATATCGAAATATCTCTTTAGTATATTTCTAAGTATTTTTAGATAACGATCCTTAAGGTATTTTAAGTTAATAGTACCTTCCGAACGTCTTATATACTGCATTCGCTCTTTAAGGTGCTCTAAATTAATAGTACCTTCCGAATACTATAAGCTATTTTTATATATCTTATTCTTAATCTTTCTCTTATTCCGTTTCTTCTTAATCTTATCTTTTTACTTAGGGTATTATTGCTTAATATCCTTTAAGGTATTCGATAGATTTTCTTCTAATAAATTATAAGTAGCTTTATAATTATCTCCGGGGCTTTTAGTTTTTTTACTAAGGTTTAGCGTTATCTTCGCTTGCATTATATTAGTCGTAGTCGTATTATCTTTAGTCGTATTAATCGTCTTATCGTTATTCGTTTTAATATCTATTAATGCGATATTTATATTTATATAAGAAGCTTTATTGTTCTTATTATTGCTATTCTTTATATAGTTTTCGTTAGGTATTGCCGTATTTAAATTATTTAAGGGTTTTGTTCTAGGGTCGTCCTTTATTAGACTATATAAAGGGATATTTAAGGTATCGTCTTTAAACCTTAAAAGGCCTTTATCCTAATCTATTATAAAATTATATTTCCGTAAAAAGGGTAGTCCTAATATAATATTATAGCTAATAGCTAAGATATTAAAAGAATCTTTAAAGTTATAAATCTTAATCGTATACTTAAGAGGATTAGTCTCTAGCATAATCTTACTATTATTATACTTAAAGGGTAATCCTTTTGCTAAAAGAAGTATATAAGGCTTATCTTTTCTTCTATAACGTAATTTTAAACGATTTACCGTTAAAGGGGAAATATAGCTACTTATCGCACCGCAATCCACTAATACGTTAAGGCGATGTCCTCTTAATTCTAATAAAAGGGTTATTTTTATACTTCGAGAATTATTATTTAACGTAAGTAAGTTCTATTTACTAAGAAATAGCCTTATTATTCTTAGGCTCGTTAGTTTTTTGCCTCGTCTACCGACTTCTCGGTAGATCTTAATTCTTTCTACGGAACTAGTTTATTTAAGTAACTAAACTCTTTAAAAGCTTTAGAAACTAAATCCTTACTAGCTTTATAGCTTTTAACTGCTTTACTAATAATTTAATACCTTTAATATAATTAAGTTCTCTTTATCGTTTTTAGTTATTAAGCTCTTATTATTTAGCTTCTAGCTAATTCTTAAACATTCTATTTAAGAATTCTTTTACTTATAGTAGTATTTCTAAATTATAATTCTTATTACGAAGATTATAATTAATCTCGAAATACTCGCTATATCGTTTAGATATATCTTAAATAGTTAGGTTAAGGAATTCCGTATATTCCTTAAGCTTATCGGCTAGCTTATCGTTCTTTTTCGTAAGATCGTCTTTATCTTTAATTAGATTAGTAATATACGTAGAAAGAGATATATAATCTTCTTCTAGCTTAATTATCTTATTCGTTAAAGCTAGGTTACTATTTTAAAGGTTTTTAATAGTTATTTTTTTATACTGCTTTAAGAGTAAAAGTTATTCGATTTTAATCCGGTTATCGGTGTTTTCTTATATAAGTTCCTCTTTATCGGCTTCGATATCCTCCTTAAGGTTTTCTATAAAAACCTTAGTATTAGTAGTAAGTTCTTTAATCGTTATAGCGGGCTTATTATAAGTCTTCCTTAGTTTAAGAAACTAACCGCTTCCTTACTTATCCGAAAGGTATATAAGGCAGTTATTATCGTAGTATCTAGTCTAAGAAAGCTACTTATATGCCCTATCCTTAATAGTAATTACTATATCAAGATATTCTATAAAAGGAGTATAAGGCCCGTTACTATCTTCTTTCTTAAAAGAGGGCTCTTCTATCTCTTCTTATAATTCTATTTCTTATAAGTCGTCGAGGTCTTTAAGATTATAGCTATCTTTTATATTTAAAGGCATAATGTTCGTATTAAAATAAGGAGCGTTTTCGTTATCTTCGTTAATAGTCTATAAGGAAGTTCTATACTAATAATTATCCTTAGTCTTAAAAGCATTTCTTTACTAGTCGTCTAAGCTTTTAGCTTCTATCTTAACTTCGGGTTCTTCTTTATAAAGACCCTTTATAAGCGAACTAGTCTTAAATAAACTAAGGGTTAGCATAATAAGCTTAGCGTCGATTTTAGTATCCTTAGTTAAAGGTAGTAGTAAAGTATATCGCGGATTATAAGCTAAGAGGGCATTATTCTTATAAATAAGCATATTCCTTCCTTTAAAGGAATTCCTCTTTTTAATATAATCTCTTATAATATAGCCTTCTTTCGTATAGTTAAAGCATCGAATAGCTTTTTTAGCGGGCTTTAGTAAGCTCGCTTCGAGGGTATCTAAGTCTATTATATCATAACCTAAGTCGCGCTTTTGCTTCTTATTATTTTTCTTAATAACCCCGCCGGGAGTTAAACGGTGTTTTCGTTATTATCGGCGTTTATATTGCTTATCGTCTATCTAGACCGCTAGACTAATATAGTCTAATAGCGTCTTTAGCTTATCTAGGCGGTAAATTTCGTCTTTAACTTCTTCTTTAAGTCCTTCGTAAAACGTAGCTATTAAGGTATCGTCTTCTTATTCTAGCTTAGAAGTTATCTATTAAAATCGAGCTACGTAAGCCGATAAAGACATAACCTACTTAAGGCTTCTTAATTTATGCTTTGCTAATCGTTACTTATCTATAATTCCGAACGTTTTTCGTAAAGCTTCTTCGAAATTCTTAAAACTCTTAAAAATATGCCTTATCTTAGAATTCCTATTTTTAGGACTATTATCTATATAGTCCCTAAGAATCGGTTCGAACTATATTGCGGCTAGGCCTTATAAGCAACTAGATATAAATATAACCTTTACTACTTCTTAATTTATCGTAGTAAGGTAAAACTAAAAGTAAGCTTTAAGAGAGGTAATAAACTCTTATAGCTAAGTAGATCCTCTTACTAATTCTCTAGTATATAGTTTAGGAGCTTTAATCTTTAAAATAGAACTACTATCTATAGAGCTTATAAGGTAATAAGAAAGCTCTAACTGCCTTAAACTAGCTTGCGGCTAACTAGTCGGCTATAGTATCGTAGAAGTAGATATTCTTCTTTTATTTATTATAATTAAATAGACGTAATTATAATAAATACCTTTCTCTTACTTAATAGCTTAAAGAACTTATTAAGTATAGAAATACTAAGTATTCTTTATCGGAGCTATTAAGTTCGTAAAGATTCTCGTAAGCTAGTTTTATATTACGGAACCCTTAACGTTTCTTATACGTTAAGTAGTCTTATATAATTTATTTAATTTAAATTTACTAGCCGGAAAGGGGGAAGAAGACTTAGTATAAGCTACTAAACCGAATAAAGTAAGGGTATCTTATTATGCGGATTTCTTAGGTTAAAACTAGCTAAAAAAGAAGAAAGAAAGAAAGGAAAGGAGTCGAGGGAAGGAGGAGGAAGGACCTCCTTTTATACCTTTTTAAGGCTACTAAAAGGCTTTCCTTTTATATGCTTTTCTATGCTTTTATATGCTAATCTATAACTTATACCTCGTATAACTTATAGGGTTACTAAACTACTTCTTAGGCTAATAAAAATAGCTTACGCTATCTTTATTACTAGTTATAAGTAATATACGCTTTATTACTTACGACTAGCCTATAAGACTAGATATCCTTATCTTAAAACCTTCTACGAGATTCTATCCTCTTTTAAAAGGAAGGCCTCCCGCCTTAGCTTTATACGAGGTATTAGTTAATTATATAAGGTATTAGTCGATCGTGCGATATAAATCCCGTTACTAGCCGAAGCTAACCTAAGCCGATTATAGGCGTATCTAACCTATACCGCTTATAGCTAATACTAGCTATCTTTAACCGTTAGGCTATATTGTCTCTCCTTATAACTACCGGTATTTACTTTAATAGTTATATCTTATAACTAGTAGTATCTACTTTACTAGTTACTCCTTTATATCTAGCGGTATTTACTTTACTAGATATTAGTACCTCTTAGTACTTAGGATTACTAATAAAATAAGGTTTCCGTTATACTTAGCGTTCTTTTTATATCGTTATTATTAGCTATAGTCGCGAGATAAGTCCGGACGCTATACTTATAATCGCACTTTCTTAAGGTCGATAATTATAAGATATATAATTTTTACTTAACCTTCTTAGTCTATCTATATCGTTTTCGTATAGGCGGTATTATATAGAAGTATAGGATTTTATAATAAGTTCGTTAGCTTTAAACGATAAGTATTAAGCTTAATATCGACCCGAAAGTATTACTAGCTAATCCTTATTTTATTATCTTTAGCAACCTAAAGGTTATATTAATCTAAATCAGGCTTAAAACTATATATTTATCCTTTAAAAGAGAATATATACTAATTAAACTTAAGGTAAAGAAATAGCCCGGTTAGATTAACTAAATTTTAGCTACTACGCTAACCCTCGTAATCCGCCCCCTCCTTAAGTATAAATAAGTACTTATTATTATCCGAAAGCCTAACGATATCTTTTATACCTTCGATATTCCTTAATATAAGAATAATATCCGATACTTTAGTCTTTACTACTATTTTACTACGTAAAAGGAAAAGATAATATAATACTTAATAGCTAAGTATAGGTTAAGTAATAAAGCAATAGCGTTAGCGTTATAAAGTCGGACTATTAAGCGTAGTATTAAAGAAATAGTATCGGACTATTAAGCGTAGTATTAAAGAAGCAATAGTATATAATCGTTTATAGCGGCAAAAGGCTAAGTATCTCCTATTAGCGTAAATAGGTAAGGAGATAGTTAACGATAAAACATATAAGATTACCTCCTTATTAAAGAAGTAAGATTAGCTAGGGCTTAAAAATATAACGCGTTAAGATTAATAAGCATTGCTACCGCTATCTAAACTACTAACCTAACTAGCTTATTTCTTTACCCTTAATACGCTTAAGGCCTTTAGCTTATTACTACGTCGCGGTATAATAACTCGTTATATTATTTCTTATAACTTTTTTCTATAAGCTTAGTCTTTTTTATTTTTATAAGGACTTAGCACCTTATAGCTATTTATCGCCTTTATTAAGTACTATTCCTTTATTTCTACCTCTTATATATCCTAAACGCGCTAAAGGAGCTTTACTTCGGGCCTTTAATATTCTTAGCGCGGAATCGATAGTCTTTTATTATAAATATCCTACGAACTAAGTCTTATCGCTTATAAAAGCTTCTTAAGTATCTTTAAGCGGTATCGCTAGGTGCTATAAAGGCCTACGTTATTTAAGTAGCTACCGCTGTTATTATATATAATATCGAGTAAGATTATCTTAAAATATTTAGCTTTAAGTTACTAGTAAGCGGCGTTATAGATATCCGTATATAGGTCGTTAATCTCCTTATATATAAAGCACGCGTAACGATTTTAGTAGATTTAATCGTACGATTGCTCGATAGGCTAGCTTCGAAATACCGGTTTAGGTATTATCTTATTATAACATCGTAGTTCTTCTTAAAGTCTTGCTAAGATTTCGGCCGCGGTCGGCGGCGGCGGTATGCTAAACGATATTAAGGTGCTTATTCTTATATATAAATAGATTATATCGTAGACTAGCTAGGTTAAAAGGTTGCTTACGCTTAAGCTAGCTAGGCTATAAGGGGAAAATAAGGGAATTATATATATATAATAAGGCTGCTTACTAAGCTACTTTAATTAAGGCCCTTAAGCTAAAATATAACCTATATATATATAAAAGAAAAATAGTAAGGTATTATAAACCTTTTTTTATTAGTAAATAAACTACTTAGTTCTTAAAGATTTATTATTTATATTATTAAGTAAATAATATTAACCTTTTAATAAATAATAATAGCTATTATATAAAGCTTATTAATAAAGATAGTCTTTTTTATAGTAAATAAACCTTAGAGAATATAGTATATAATCTAAGTTAAAGCTTTATATTAAGTTTATAAAAGTATAATATTTTATAACTATATATATTATAGTTTATAAGGTTCTTATAAGTAGAATTAATATATAAAAATTTTAGTCCGCTAAAATATATATAAACTTTATAATATAATTCTTTATTCTATCTATCTATCTATATATATATATATTCTTACTTTATTTAATATATAAATTAGTAAGATATAAGTAATTAATAAGGTAAATATAAAGAGTATAAATAGAACCTTAACTTAGTTTTTATACTACTTTATATATATTCTTTAACTTATTATTAAGCTTATAAAAACAATATACCTTTATATTTTATTATAAGTTTATTATATAGTTATATAAATAATAAGCTTTTAAGGTATTTCTTTTATTAAAGCTAAAGAAACGATATATAAATAAGGATATAATATAATATAAGTATAAAGCTATATACCCTAAGTTTAGTATTTACTACGCTTAATATAGGGTAAGTGCTCGAACGGGAAATAGCTTTTTAGGTCGTCGTTATAAGAGTTAAGCTAGATTAACGTTATAGCCGGCTAGTAATAAAGCCGAGGTTTTATAAGCCACGCCTAGACGCGGAGCTTAATATACTACGAAGTAATCTCTATAACGCCCGGAAATAGCCTAAGATATTTATTGCAACGGTTTTAATTATAATAATATTATAAGGTAGAACGTTATATAACCTAAATTAAAGATAGGTAGGCCCTTACGCCCCGTCTATATTAATATTAGCTATAATCCTACGCCTCTATAAACGTATATAACCTTATCTACGAAAAGATCGAGCCTTTATTTAGCAGGCTTTACCGCGCGCCGTTAACTTAAGCTAGCTCTTAGTTAAGCGACCGCTTATCTTTATAGATACTATAAACTTTAACCTCCTCCCGCTAGCCGCTGCGATAAATACGGCTAATCGCTTACTTAGTCTCCTTAGTAGTAAAAGGCTCGCCTAGCTTTATAAGGTACGTGGCGAAGTTTTAAAAACCGTCTATACTTATAGCTAGCAGTCTATAGGTAAATATAACGACAATCCGCCTTATATCCTTACTTACCTTTAAGGTAAGCTAGGTAATTAACTTAGGCCTATCCTTCGGGGCTAGGTTATTTACTATAATAAGGACGATATAATACTTAGTTAAAGGGAGTCGTTTAGTAAGCTACTTAGCCGCGATATATACGTTTATCGGCGCTAGCGTTAAGATAATGCTATAGCGGACCTCGCTACTTAAAATAACTAACTCGAGCGTTTTAAGCTACTCGCACTTTATAAAATAGATATTGTCCTTAATAAGCTTTATCTCTTCTTATTAAGCTCGCGCGTTTTTCTTTACTAGGCGGACCTTATCTATATTGTCCTCGGTACCTTAAACTAGCTTCGGCACCGTAACAACGCTAGGAATAACGGCGTAATAAAGTATAGTTAGGAACTCGCTTATCTTTTTAATCTTCTCCGCGGCGCCCTTTTTACCCGTTTCCTATATAGATAAGATCCGCGCTTAAAGCCGGCTTCTTTACTTATTAAACGCCGCCTTATGCCGTTTATCTATATCGGGGAAGTATAGGGGGTACTTATAAATAAGCGTTCGTAGGTCTTAGATAATACTATTAAGGAAGGGCGAGCCGAGGGTCTACTTAAATATATAATCGCTAAGCATAGCTAATAAGGTCTCTTACTATACTATTATAGCTTAATCTCGGTTTAGGCGATTTATTGCCTCCCTCGCTATATCGAACGCCTATATAAGGGCCGCTTACCCCTTTTTTTAATTATTTAGTCCTATGTATATAAGGGGCATAACGCCTTATAAGTCCTTTAGCCCTTATAATATCGGCGTGCCGCTAAGGAGGGAGATAAGAGCCTAGCGCTTACGTTAAAGCCTAACGTTATATAGCTTAAAGAGCGTATTAAGGATAGTCGTGCCCTCGCCCTTCGCCTCTTACTACTTATTATAGTATATAGCTAACGGGCGAAGGTAGCGTATAACGTAGACCGCCTTTTTATTCTTTAAGCCTGCTTAGTTTACCTCGATACTCTGCTTAAATATACGTTCGATCCCGCTATTAAAGATAACGGCCGAACTATATATAAGCACTATTCGTTCGCGGCTTATCGACCTATCGTTGCTTATTGCCTTAAAAATCACTTTATAAAGTAAGGGACTATTAAGGCTTATTAAGAAACCTAATATTTATTAGTATAAGCTGCTTATAGCCCCTACGCCCCTCGCTTTAAGTAGGCCGTTCTTAGCCCTTAAGAAGATTTTCTTATATACTAGTAGCTTTCCCTTAAGCTTAATATAGGCTATTACGTTATGCCTATTAAACGATTTACTTATAACCTCTCCGCCCGTAATTTACTTAAAGAGGAGGATCGGCTTATCCGATATAGTCGTCTTATTATATAATACTACTATTAGCATTAAGATATCGTCCTATATATTAATCTACTAATAGACGATAGTAATAAGCGCGATAATAAGCTAAGGCTCGCGCGCTAAAGACTAGTAGATCTCTTAAGTAAACTCGTTATAGTAGTAGCACCGGATGCTAAAAGGGTCGTTAAGTACGTAGCCGCTATTTAAGCGTATATATTTTTTTAAGTGCTTCTTAAAATAATCGTAGTATATAAAAGCTAAGGATATAGTTACTATAACTATTAAACCCTCCGCTATCTTCCTTAAACCGGGCTTACTATAGTTTAAGGTACTAGCGTACTTTTTTAGTATATATGCCTTTAATATACGATATACGTTTACTATTTAGTACGGTCGTATCTTACGACTTATGCTTAGTAATAAGGCCTTATATTCCGTGTTTATAGGTTTATAGCCGTAAAAGCGATAGGCGGCCTTTTATAGTTAGCGATCCTTTTTAAGGTCGTTAAGGCTACTTAGCTTAGTAGCGACGATCCGCTTTTTAATAAGGTTATCGCTCCTCCGGTCCGCTTCGGCATCGTTAGTAGTAAATTTATACCGAGGTAGCTCCCTTATAAGCAATCCGAAGATCGCCTTTATGCCCTTAGTAAGTTATAAGCGGGGACTAAGCTAAGCGTCCGTTAATTATATTATAGTCTTCTTTAATATTACGGCGTCGACTTTAAGCTTATCGCCTTTAAGCTTATTATTATAGGCGCTTACTATAAAAAGGGCCTTAACTTTAAGCTTACCGCTTTTAAGCTTATCGTTATAAGCGCTCGCTATAAAGGGTTATAACCTGGCCTTAACTTTAAGCTTATTGCCCTTAAGCTTATTATTAAAGGCGCTCGCTATAAAGGGGGCCTTAACTTTAAGCTTACCGCCTTTAAGCTTATCGTTATAGGCGCTCGCTATAAAAGGTTATAACCCGGCCTCGACTTTAAGCTTATTGCCTTTAAGCTTATTGTTATAAGCGCTTGCTATAAAGGGTTATAACCCGGCCTTGACTTTAAGCTTATCGCTCTTAGGCTTATTATTATAGGCGCTCGCCGTAAAGGGTTATAACCCGGCCTTAACTTTAAGCTTATCGCCCTTAAGCTTGTTATTATAAGCGCTCGCCGTAAAGGGGGCCTCGACTTTAAGCTTACTGCTTTTAAGCTTATTGTTATAGGCGCTTGCCGTAAAGGGTTATAACCCGGCCTTGACTTTAAGCTTATCGCCCTTAAGCTTATCGTTATAAGCGCTCGCCGTAAAGGGTTATAACCCGGCCTTAACTTTAAGCTTATCGCCCTTAAGCTTATTATTATAGGCGCTCGCCGTAAAGGCTTATAAACTAGCCTTAACTTTAAGCTTATTAGCTTTAGGCTTATCGTCGTTATGTTTATCATCCTTAGCCTTATCGCTATATATAGCTATTATCTATATAGCTTCCTTTATATATACTATTAAATCCTTAATTACGGATCGGCTAATAAGGTGCTTAGCTAGCTGCCTTATTAATATCGCTATCGCCTTATTTTATAGACCGTCGATATCTATTAAGTTACCCTTATTATAAGTATCCTTACCCTCTTATCCCTCTATGCTTATGTTTTTTAAGTTATTAAGGGTTATTAGCGAACTAAGGTTAAGCCCCTTTATAAGGTCTAACTTAAGCTTTATAGAGTTAAACTACTTATATTCCTTATAACCCGCCGCTTACTTTAATATATAAGCTAGCACGATAAGCGGCTACGACCTATACTAAAGTCCGGGGTTTATCTTTAACTAAACCTAAAGGTAGTATATAGCCTTATACTAGTTTAGTTTATTAACTACCTTCTTAATAAGGTAGCCTAAGATCTTAAGTATATATGCCGGAACCGGCACTATTAAACTAAATACGTAACTTATATTAATAAGGAATCGTATATAATTAGCATAGTATATTATCGCCTTAAACCCTTTTAGCGCTTAAGCGCTATATATAAGCGGCGTCTTATCTTACTTAAGCTATACCTAGCTTATATTATAGAGGTTTATAAGGCCGCCTACGATTAGCTATTAGTAATCCGTCTTACTATAGCCGCTCTTAAGTCCTTAAAGGCTTTAATAGTCGTCGCGCGCGGGGCCGCATTCTCTATCTCTTTTTATTGCTAAAGACGTGCTTAGTCTCTTTAACTAGCCGGTATAAGGATTACTAAGCGGGCTTATTAGCGAGATATTAAAGCTAAGGCCTAAGGAGGGACTATATTATAAAAGAGTTAAGAAAAGGCGTATAATAAGAGTAAGAGACTAAAGCTAAGGCTAGTATATATATACTAAGAGTTAAGTAAATAATAAGAGAGAGGAGTTAAGTAAATAATAAGAAAGAGGAGTTAAGTAAATAAAGAGAGAGAGTTAAGTAAATAAAGAGAAAGAGGAGTTAAGTAAATAAAAAGAGAGAGAATAAAGAGGTAGAAATCGGCGTAAAGGCATAAAAACCCTTATCGCTTAAGCAATATATAAATAGCGCGGTAAATACGTGCGAACTTATTATATATAAAGTTAGCTACTTAATGCTATTACCCCGTTTGCTACTTATAGGCTTTTTATATTTTAGACTATATCGCTTATAAGGCGTAAGAGTAGTCGTTCCCGACCTTTACTTAAAGAGGTAGCGCGACGGGGTCGGGCGCGAGAAGTACGGCGTATCGCGCCGGCTTTTATCTTCTCTTAAAGGGTAGTTGCCCTCTATAAAGTATTATTAGCGGGGCGCCGGGCGCTCCCGCTAACCTTAGTCGCGGCTTTTAAAGGTACTATAAGAGCTTAAGTATTACTAGTAAGATAAAGGTAAGAGTAAAGTTACTTAATTAAAAGAGAAAGCTAGGCTTCCTTATAGTATAGTTATTTATACCTTAAGGCACTAATTTATAACGCCCTTAATAAATTAAGGTAGATATAACTAAAGGAACCCTTTACTTAAATTAATTATAAGATTAATTACTTTTATACTATCTTATATCCTTATCGGCTGCTTAATATATTAAATAAGATAACTAGCCGTTTATACTATAGCCTATATGCCTTACTTACTTACTATCCTTAAATGTTCTTAGTAGCGGCACTTTATTAAGATAGAATTAAAGGAGTATCTTTAAGATAGCTTATAAAGAAGCTTAAGGCTTAGTACGTAGAGTTCGGCGTATCGTAGATCTTAAATAAGCGCGGCTAATGCCCTTTATAGCTAATTAAGGTCTATTTTAAGTAGGTCTCGCTTTAAAGGCCCCTTATTGCTAAACGATAAACCTACTACTAAGCCGAGGTAGCCGCCGTAGATATTATAATAGGCTTACTTAGTATATAGGTAATATAGCACCTTTTACTAACTTAGGGTTTACCGCTCCGCTACCTTTTTAGCGTCGCCCTTAGTCCGTTTAACCTTTCCTATACCCCTTATCTTTTCTATCTTAAGGAAGAGGGCCTACTTATATATAGAAACTTTTAGTCTACCGATTATATTAGTAGCGTTAAGGGATATAATAAAGTAAGCTAAGGACTTTAAGCGATAGTAATTTATATCGTCGCCGCTCTTGCTTAAGCCTATTTTATAGAAGTCGTTTTAGTTAAATATAGCACCTTTATATTCCTTAATATCCGCTATCTACTACTACGCGTTCTTTTTAAGGGCTTACTTAACTAATAAGCGCTTATATATTAATAGCTTAATACCCGCTTACTTGTCTATTAATAGCTCGATGCCCGCTTACTTATCTATTAATAGCTCGATGCCCGCTTGCTCGTTTATTAATAGCTTAATACCCGCTTACTTATCTATCGATAGCTTTAAGGTTGCTTATACGAGCTTAAGTGCCTTTAGACCTTTTATCGCTATATCTATACGATAAAGAGCTTACTGCTTATTATATTACGGCCGTGTTAGCTTAGATAGCGTTCCCTTTAGCGTTAAGAGCCTCTTATTATTAAGTTAGCGGGCGTTGCTATAAGTTACGCTATTAAGTTAGCGGAGCGTTTACTAAAATATAAATATATACTTACGTAGATTATATTTCCCTTTTTTATCCTAACTCTCGATCTCGTTTATAATAGCGTTATTGCTTATAACGAATAAGAGCTTATTTATTATATTATCCGCCCTTTATATAGCCGTAATAATAAACCCTTATAGTTCTTATATATAGCCCGGCGGTATAAGTATCTTTAGCCGATCGTCCGCTATTTATAGTATCTTTAAGTCGCTAAGGTAAGGATTAAGGGCTTAAGGCTAAGGGATAAAGAACGAGTTTATAATAAGGCGGGTTTTTAGCCGTAAGTATAGGGGTTAAGGAGAGATAATAAGACTGCTAACGGTTTAAGCGGATAAGAAGGTAAGTATAAAGGAGAGGGAGGGATAAAAAACTAAGTATATACCCTATTTAAAGGTAAGGAAAGGAAAATATAAATACTTAAGTAGTAAGGAAAACGCGATAATAAAGATAACTAATAGTAAATTATTCCTAACCCTTACTTAAAGGCAGCGCGATAAGGTCGGGCGCGAAAGGCGGCATAGCGCCCCTCGTCCTTTTAAAGGGTAATGCCCTTTATAAGGTATAGTCGATAAGGTAAGGACGCTCCCGCCGACTGTCGTCGCGGCTTATAAAGTAAGAGCAATATACGCCTAGACTTAAGCAGCGTTATAAGGTATATAGCGTGCTCGTCGCGCTTATTAATAAAGAGTAGAAATAGCTTAAGATCTATCTATAGGCCCTTTTTCTTAGAAAAAGGGCTTTTATACTGATAAAATAAAATTAAAAAAGAGGCCTTCTTTTTCCCGGAAAAAGGGTGG
>JAPEBW010002259.1:0-13604 GCA_027405785.1 Ophiocordyceps robertsii
GCTGGATCTGGTTGCACACCTATTTCTTTGGAGTCGAGAAGGCTAACTTTGCCTGAGAAGCTACATCGGAACAAGTACTGCGGCTCTATCCGCGCAAAGCACTCCTACGAGTTATGTATGTACATGGTGTTCGCGGCGGAATATTCAATGCTTGCCCCCCCCCTCCTCCCTCCTCTCGACACACGCCTCCTCCGATTCGCTTGCACGACAGCCCGGTCCCTTCGTGGCTTCTCAGACGCAGGCGAGTGCCAACCTCAAGCATGGTTCGACAACTTTGATCTATTCGTTGAGGCCTCGGGACTGACTTCTCGCACGGACAGCCAACCAATTCTCTGCAGAGAGACGTCGAGGCCAAGCCTCCCTGCCATCCTCGCGCCGTGAGTGCCTCCTCTCGCCTGCTTTGGAACCGTCGACTGACGCGAGCGGAATTCCAGTGCGCCATCCAAGGTACGCTCGTTCCAGCTCCGGCCATCGTCAGCACACCGTAGGCGGCGGGCTCATCCACTGACAAGCCAGACTGCTTGGCCCGCAACAACTACAGCGAGGCCAAGTGTCAAGACGCCGTCAAGGCCCTCTACCAGTGCTGCCAGGCCTTTTACCAGCGCCACGGCGACGACGCAAACAGCCCCAGCTGTCCGCAGCCTAGCCTGCTGCGCCTCAAGCTCCAGCAGCAGGACGAGGCGAGATAGCGAAAGGCGGACATGTCATCATGGTATTCAATTATTTAACGCTCGTCGTATGCTGCGTCCGCCGGCATTGCGTAAACTCAGGCAACTTGTGTGAGGAGCGTCGGTGTGCTTCTAGGCGATCATCGAGCGCGCAAGAGGTCCTCGTGGGACCTGAACAAGCAGTGAAAGGTCTTGTTCCGAGACTCTAATATGAATGCCGTTGACATTGATGAGGAAGAGGGAAAAGATGAAAGCGAGAGGGCAGGAAAAATTGCAGTCCATGTATCAATTGGCCGCGTCTCGCTTTGTTGCATATCACGCCCAGAGTCCTTTATAAATGCCTATCGCAGTCCTGGGCGTGGGAATACCTATTTGGGTTAGGCGCTTGAGGTAGGGAGGCATGTACTGTACAACTCTGTACAGTACGCTGTATGTCGACTTCGTGCATGCGGCCGAATCCCTGCAGCAAAGCTCGACCGTGCCGCAAAACAAGATCTCGCGAGCACGCCAAACCTCCAAACAAGCCGCGACAACTCATGAAGGAGGACAATCGAAGCCCAGACACGTCACCTGCCGCAATTCTATACACTGTGACACCAGCCCAAGCTGGCCGGCGGTGGGGCTTGCCGAGCGCCTGCCAGCCCGCGCCAGAGTCAAGACGAGCATCCAGCAATTCGACCCTCTCGTCCCCGACGTCGCCCCTTTGCTGCCAAAGATGGAGCCAAAAGGGGAGCAGAAGCAGATAAAGGGCATTCAGCCCGGCCCCCAGGTCGAAGAGTTTGCCAATGCCCTCGACATCTGTCTTGCGCCCGGGCTGAGCTTGGCCGAAAAGAGAGCACGGGTCCTGGATCTTCCACGAAGATATCACGAGAACGCAATACGCCGGCTGATGCAGATGCGGCCGAAACGCGCACGCGATGGGAACGAAGACGTCTATATGGATGTCGACGACAATGCCGCCGTCAAGCAAGACCCCAAGGAGCTCAGCGAGATGAGGCAGCTGGAAAGGGAGATCCAAACGTGGGATCTTGTCCGCCGGCTCCTCCCCTTGAGATGCGCCGAAGCCCGTTCGGCAACGTCCTTTTTTCCCCCGGCAACACCGGCGAAGAAGAGCTCGCTGCATGATGTGGTCGACGCCGATCCTATACTCAAGGAGCGCCGGGCTGTCCTTCAGTGGCTGCAGACGAACGCCGCCTCCGGTCCCGATATCGACGAGTTGGCGCGCGAACTGCAACAGAATGCCGACAGGGGAGACGTCATTGCCCACGGGTGGCTTCACACCCGCTCCAAGATCAAACTCAGAAAGAGCATCACGGCCTGGCCACACCTGCTGGACCGACAGTCCCCCAGCGTTCCGGCGTCCCACATGAACTCGGATGGAGCGCCGCTCGTCACCCAGCTGGACCCCGACGCAGGGTCACGTCAAGGCCGCAAACTCGAGCCGCAGGACGATTACTTTGAGCGTGCGATATGGTTGGGCTGCTTTGAGCATCTTCGTCGGGGCAGTAGCCTGCAGACGATGCGCGACTGGTGCCAGGAACGCACCGAGATGTGGAGGGCGATTTCAATGTCGGGAATGCTGCTTCCTGCTGATGGCAAGGAAACTATGGCAGACGCCCCTCCGGCGACGCTTGTGCTGTGGCGGCGCATGTGCCTCAGCCTGGCCAGGGGCGGCGGCTCCGACGACTACGAGCGTGCCGTGTACGGTTTGTTGTCGGGAGACATTGCGAGTGTGGAAAAGGTGGCCAAAAGCTGGGACGATTTCTTGTTCGCCAACTACAACGCCCTCTTGCGGACACAGATCGACACCCATTTGCTGGGCCAGTCTCCGCCCGACACGGTTTCTGCCTTGACCCAGTCCTTTCCGTCCTTTGATGCTGTCCAATTCCATGGTGAATTGGAGGGTGTTGAGAAGCGGCTGGTGGCGACGCTGGAAACCCAGAAGAGCACCAGGGAGGAGGCGCTGGAGCCAAACAAGGCTCTGCAAGCCTCCCTCATCGCAAGAGATGTCGACCGCCATCTCTACGAACAAGCGCTCGTGTTGACTGAAGACGCAAACAAGGACGGGCCGTCTCTGCTACTCCCCTCGATCCACCCCACTGCCTGGCGATTCCTCAACGACAAGGGGGACCTTGTCCGCAGAAAGTTTTTCGGCCTCGACCAGCACGAGGGCCTTCGCATAGTATGCCATGTATATGTGCTGATGGCCTTGCTGCGCCAGTTCGACGCGCTCGAGGGCAAGACGCAAGACCAGCTCTCCATGTCCCACTGGCGCTCTGGTCAGGAGAGCATCATCGCCGGATACACGGACTACTTGGCGCGTGCCAACCTGAAAGAGCTCATCCCTCTGTACTGCTCGATCCTACAGTCCCCGCGCCAATACGAGGTTTTGAGCTGGAACATGATTCACGAGCAAAACGCCGACAGGCGCATGACGCAGCTCAAGCTCATCAAGAGGGTCGGTATAGACGTCTTGAAGTTTGTCGAAACACTGGCGAAGCTGGTGTTTGACAAGCTCGACCACAGCAACGACACGTTGGTTCCAAGGGAGACGTTTAGCATCATCGGGAGTGGTCCACCTACAGTTCGCCACGGGCGCGGCATCAAGGCCGACTTCTTCGGCGAAGACGGAGCCGTCACTTCAACAAAGGATGAGCATGTCATCCGGTCGCTGGAGTGGCTTCTGCAGGTCCAGGTTGCTTGGCCTGAAGTCTTGCGTATCGGAGTCCAGGTGTACAAGTTCTTCTTCAGTGAGTCGCTCAAGATGTCGATGCCGAGCGGTTGCATCAGGCTTGGACTGACGCACGGATAGGAAATACGCATCTGCTCGCCGCCCGGAGGCTCATGGAGCGGGTGCAGTTTGACGCGATCCTGCAGAACGTCAGCAGCCAGGAAATCGACTTTGGGATGCTTGACGACGTCGACTTTTGGGCTGAGCAGCTCGAACTAGGCGGCATCACCAGCGCAGAACCGGAACAAGTCATGACAGATGCGCGAAACTACCGTGAGCTGGAGTATTTGGCACGGGCGCTCGACAGCCTGGAAACCATGGGCTCACTGATGGGGCTTTCCAAAGAGTATGCATCCCTCGCGCAGGATTGAGAGGGCGTGACTGACAAAGACTAGGGCGCCTTCGGGAGACCGCAAGTTCTGGAGTGGAGTGGGCGATGCGGTCAAGGCCATGAAGGACAGGATGCAGCCGCTGCTGGGCAGCTGGCTGCTGACGAGCATTGAAGGTATGTCGACTGCCACCATGTGTGGAGACGCGCCTGAAACGCTGCTGACACCGAGGAAAGGGGGTGACAAGGAGCTCCGTGAGCTACGGCAGGTCTACCTGCCCGAGGCGATCCTGGCCTTTGTGAGCGGCCTGCACTACGCGGGCAACGGGCTCTCCCGGGACAACCTGCTGGAGTGCATGGATCTGGCGGGCATCGTCGCCGAACGCGAGTCGAACCTAGCGACGGCGTTTATCGAGGCGAAGCGGATGAGGGAGCTGGTCGAGGCGTTTACGGCGTGCAGCAAGGCGTTGGCGACGGCAAAAGGGAACAAGGGGGCGACCGGTTCGAGCAGCAAAAAGATGCGCGAGACTGGGTGGTCGCGCGACCTTTGGGCCGTTAAGCAGTGACGGGAAGGAGGGCCGGGATGCCGTGCCAGGAATCGGGGGCTGATGGAGATTTGATGGGCCCACCCCGATGCTTGTCCCTTGTTCAAGGTCGGAGCTCACCAAAGGGGGCCGGCCAGTGGTGAAGAGATATACCCCAACCACACAGGGAAGCATGCGATTCACGGAGTATCGGATGGAAGTATGTATTCGAAGCCTGCAGGGCCTTCACGTTAGCAAAGAAGCTGCGGCGGCCATGCTGAGTTGATCAGATCTCGCCGATGACGGGATCCTATTCTGTATGACCGGGAAGAAGTGCGTCTTCTCCGTGCTGAGTCATCCGTCGCTTGCCGCTCTCACCGAGAGCCACCTCGCCTCACCTCGTCTCACCTTGAATAACACCACCACGGTCACGCAAGCTCGCCCCGTAACCCCCCATCCACCACCTCCTCCTCCCCCAACCACCACCGCCGCCCCTCTCCCCCCGCTCCTCCGACTTGCCCTTCAGCGCGCACATATATGGCCACGAGCCTGCCCCCCGAGGGCCCCGCGGCGACCCCCCCCGCGCCGCCCCCGAAGCCCGGCAGCCACGACGCGAGCCGCATGGGCACGCCGTCCGGCTTCGCGCCGCCGCCGCCGCCGCCCCCCCTGCCTCCCGTCGCCGGCGACTGCGAGAAAGGTGCCGCCGGCGGTCTCGGCGACGGGCACTTCGCTGCCACCAATGACGCGCTTCCGCAGGCAGATATTGGGCCCGACCCGGGGGATAACTGGCTGCCGGCGCTCTTGCAGGATAAATCGTGAGTCTGCAGGGTTTCCTCAACTCCACCCCGCCCTCTTCTACCTGCGGCAGGGCGGCGTGCGGGCCGTACGTTGTAGGAGCAGCGGCAGCGCTGACACCAATCCGTCAAACCCATAGCACCCAAGACCTCGCCGCCCTCCTCAGCTCCCCGACCCTCCTCAACGCTCTCACTCACGCCCCGCAGACGGCCCACCCGACCCTCGCCGCTTCCCACGTCGCCCTGTCCCAGGTCCTCGCCCACAACGCCCAGCTGGCCGCCCAGCTGACGGGTCTGGCCTCCGGCCTGTCGCGCCAGCGCGAGGCCACACAGGCCCGCCTACTCGCCACCCACGCCCTCGAGCGCCAGTGGCGCCAGCGGCAGTCCGACATGGACCACGCCCTCGCGCCATTTTCCCCTGCTTCACTCTATCAGCGTCTCGCCCATGGCGTCCAGGAGCAAGGCGCCGTCTGCCACGCCATGGAGGAGAGCTTCCTCGACAGCGAGGGCGAGCCCGCCTCGGAGCGCGAAGTGGCCGACTGTGTCCGCAGGTACCGGGAGGCCAAGGTCCAGCTATACCTGCGTCAGGAGCGCAAGGAGAGATGGGACGAAGGCCGAGTCGGTGGCTGGAGATAGCCGTTCCATGCCACCGGAGCACGATGAAAGACCATGACCTCCACGAAGATGCCGTGGCGCGAGGCGAGAGAAAGAAGACGACAACTTCTGTGCTCTAGAGTACATGAGGTAGGCAAGCCGACGCCCCTCCCGGGCACCTGGGGGCGATCGCATATACGAGCACATGCAAAAACACCGCAATGGGGGGATACAGAGGTCTCATGGGTTCCACACCAACGACAGGCTGAACGAGCACTTGTCCAATGTGTAGGCCGCCATGGGTTCATGGCGCATGGCCTGATTCTAGTTGTGAGTCAATACACCCAGCCATACGCCATGGCAAAGGACATTTCCCGACGTCCACGTCCGTCGTGCACCAAACTCGGCCGGGCTCGCCTTGTGAAGCGCCAGGAGGAGACTGCGAACGACTAGTTCAATAGGGGCAGACTCTCGGCTCGGGTCACCGCACCAGGACCTCCGCTCCTCGCGCCTAGGGGCAAAGGGTACGTTCTCGAACAGATGTAGGGGCGTTTCGCTTGCGCCTTCGGCTCCATGTTGTTCATCTGACCGAGCATCCCTCTTGGAAGCTATAAGGCGCTAAAGGGGCTTTCCTTCATGTCCGGGCTGCGAGGGCTCAAGGGCAAGGCAAAGAGATCATCCTCTCCATCCCGCGCACACGTCTTGGCTGGCACCAAGCCGTGATATTCGCTGCGGCGCGACATGTCCGAGAAGGATGAGATGGCGACGTCACCTCCGCCTCGATCTGATGGGGCGGCAGGAGGGAGATGGGTCATCGTGATAGCATCCACTGCCGAGCCGTCAGCGCACAAAGAAGTAACGAGTACTCGGACAGAATGCGCATTCACCTGACGAGTCGGCGACAGTCAATTCGGCGGGAGATGTGGCTAGGCGAAGGCCCTTGAACCTATCACCGAGTCGCCCGTGGGCTGGAGATGGACATTGTGGAGACAATGGGAGGGGCCGCGAGCGTAGAAAGTTGTCGAGGATCCACTGCTTTTCGGCCAGGACCATTTCCAGACCAACACTCTCGGCGTTGGCCCTCAGCTCGACCTCTATCTCATGTTGCAGCTCGGCCAAACGCCTCTTGGCCCAGAGCGTATGGAGGACGCCACGAGAGCCCGCGTCGGCGTCCAAGCCGGGGGGGAATATGGCCGGCAGTGGCTTTACGGTGAGGCTCGTTCGACCGGAGCGGGCAATGGTGACGGCCGACGGGATGGGAGCTTCAGGGGGGAGGAGAAAGTAGACCCGGCGGCGGGGCCCGGCTTCGTCCTCATCAGCGTCGCGGGCGGGGATGACGGTAGTGGCAGACTTGCCAGGCCACAAGACCTGCCAAGCGGCGGGCTCCAAGGGTGAGTCTAAGGCTGGGGTTGAGGCTGGGGCTGAGGCTGGGACCAAGGCTTGAGCTTGAGCTGGGGCTGGGGCTGGAACGGCATCGACGGCGGGATGCCACTCAACCAGAAGGACTTTTGTGCCCTGGTCGCTGAACTCAAACCTGGCGAGGTGCGCGGTGGTGGTGATGGTTGCAGGCGTGTCAATGGCCGTTGTGGCGCTCGTCGACGACGACGACGATGACAACGACGACAGGTCAGGAGCGACGGGTGCCGCGTCGATGGCAGGCCGAGGACGGCCCGAGGACGGATCCATGGGCTCTCGGCGTAGCACTCGGGGGGATTGCTACTCTGTTAGGGCCGAGGCGAGGCGAGGCGAGGCACCGGGTACATGGCCGGCCAGCTGATAAGAAGCCAACGTGGGTGGGTGTGCCTTGGGTGTGCCTTGGGTGTGCCTTGGTTACTGTCCAGGACGGTATTGTGCGATTCTAGACTCGACGGCCTGGTGTGTGTGTGCCGGAGGATGATGGTCGGTCCAGCTTCGGGCGCTCGAGTCAGGCGAGAGTCTGGACGGCCTTGTTTGTGTGCGTGGACGCGGGCGCCGACGCCGACGTCGAGGGCGGTGGGCGGTGGACGGTGGGGGACGGATGGCGGTGGTGGTGGTGGGTGATGATGAGCAGCAGGTCGTTGCAGTGCCATTTGTTTGAGTGGAGGTGGAGGATCAAGACGAGGAGGCGGCATGATGCGATGTGATTGGAGAGAGAAGGCGAGGGCACATGGGGGGGGAAAGAACCGTACTCCGTACAGAGTATGTACTCGGAGGCTGGAGGCATACAGCCTAGATAGAGGGATGGTACGGTGTGCTGCTCCTCGTCTCTGATTGATTGGCAGGTGGGGGGAATACATACAAGAGCACGCCCTAAGAGAGAAGAAGGCAAGCTAGATTAACCGTACCGCACCAAATTTGGCAAGCAAAAAGGTCAGCTCGGAGCTTGCTGGGGAAGCGCGGTCAGCCTTGAAATCACCAGGTACGAAGTCCAGGTCGGTCCTCTTCTCTCTAAGTACAGATACATAGATACCTATTGCGTTTCACCGTCTCCTTCAATAGGAGTTTTTCCCTCTGACGAAGCTCGGGCATTCGTCCGAGAGGAGGGTATGTATGTATGCATGTAGGTATCCGTACAGAGGAGCATTTCAAAAGTCTTGACCAAGCAGGGGGGGGTAAAGGGGGATAATAAGGGTAAGGGGGGTAGAGGGAAAAGGGAAGGAAAGTTAGGGGTAAATTTAAGTAAGATAAACATATAAAATATACTACTTCTTAAAGTAATCCCGGCCCTCTTTATAATTATAAGTATTACTATTCGTACACACGCATATTGCTATTCGTACACACGCCCCATTTTCAAGATACGTACCAACGCCAGCCCGCCCCACCCACTTATAGTGCCCGCGCCTGGCAAGTACCCGTATCTTCTAAATGCCCGCGCCCGCCCGCGCCTATATACGTAGCCTATACGCAGCCCACACGCAGCCCACACGCAGCGCTCTCGCAGCTCAATTCGCTTAAAAAACGCATCTTGAAAGCTCCCGCGAGATGCGCGCACAACGCGGCCCGTTAATTGATCCGGGCCCTCTGCCGGTGCCGCGGGCGAGGTTGTGGGCGCGCCCTTAATGTCGGCTATGTGTGTGGGCGCGGGCGGGCATTTAGAAGGTACGGGTACTTGCTAGGCAGGCGCGGTATAAATAGGTGGGGAGGGCTAGCGCTAGTATATATTTTTAAAATAGGGCGTGTATATAAATCGAGATATATATATGTATAAATAGTAATACTTATAATTATTTCCGCCTTTTAGCTTAATAATCTTTTTAATATATACTAAAGTACGCTTAATTTATTATTATACTTACTTTTAAAGTAGCTTTTCTTTTTATATTATAATCTATGCTATAATAGCCTTTTTTTTACTTTTTAAAACGCTTAATTTTATAGTTTATTTTTTTAGCTAGGCTTAGGCTAGCTTAATTATATTAAGGTTTAGTAAGTTATTATACTAAAAAAGACGTTAAACTTAATAGAAGTTATAAAGCCGTTATTATATATAATATAAGTAGTAAAAGGCTTTATCTTTTTATATAAAAGTACTTAAGCACTTTTTTTCGAGCTTTTTTATATAAAAGAGGAGCTTTAAGATTAAAACATTTATTTAGTAAGTATACTAGTTAATTCCTTTGCTTTTCCGCTATAAGAGCTTTTTATTCTTTATAAAGAAATAAAATATACTCTCCCGCAGCCTATAAGCTAAATACAGCATATATAACACGCGATATAAATACGCTAAAATAAACATTAAATCCGCTATATAATTCTGCATACTATAAATATTTCTTTATATTATTTTACGTATATATAAGCAAGGTATAAGCAGATTAGAAAGAGGTATATATAGAGACTATATATATAATCCGTGCTAAGTCGCTACGCTACTTAATATTCCTTACGTAATTAATCCCTAGGCTTATAAATACAATATTAACTTAATAATAGCTATTAGCCTACTATATATAACTGCGCTAAATAGGGGGCTCTTTTCTAAATTACTTAAGTTACTTATAGCTTAGAAATTGTCTATATAAGGAGGCCTTAGTCCCCCCTTTACCTTAAATAGATTATTAACCTTATATATATATATCTTACCTATTTCTTTACCTTTTTACATACTCTTTATATCTTTATAATTCTCTTACTTATAGTTATATGCCTGCTTTTTAATATACTTATTTGCTCCTTAATTTTCTTTTAGTTCTATTTCTACTCTAGCTTTTAACTTAGTTTTCGGCCCTTGCGGAGGTTAAGGCGTGCTATATTTGTTTATAGCTCCTAGGCCTCCTTATAAATTAGCTTAAGCTTTGTATTTAGCTTGTAAATCGCTTTTTAGCTGCTATTTTTTAATATAGTCTTTTAAGCTTAGTAATAATAAGGGCCCTTTAAGTTATACGTAAAGTAGCCTTAAAATATAAATTTAAAAGCACTTTTTTATCTCTTGCAAATATAGCTTTAAACAAATACCTTATCTAACTTCTTTTAAACTTAGTAGCTCTTATAGTGATAAAGTAATAAGATAAAGGTCTTATTTAGCTAAATTACTTTCTTTTAATTCTTTAAAGTCTAGCTTTAATATTAATAGTATTAATTAAAGCAATCTTTTTTTACCTTTTATATTAACCTAGGTATTTTTAAAATACTAATCTTCTATTAAAATAAGTATCTTAGTATAATTTATTAAGTTTATAATTTATAGTAAGAAAAGGAGAAAAGAACTTAGTATAAACTATTTAAACGAATAAGGTAAGGGTATCTTATTATATAGATTTCTTAAGTTAAAACTAGCTAGAAAAAAAAGAAAAAAAATTAAAAGAAAAAAGAAAAAAGAGGAAAGACCTTCTTTTATATCTTTTTAAAGCTATTAAAAGGCTTTCCTTTTATATACTTTTATATACTATTATATATTAATTTATAACTTATACTTTATATAACTTATAAGATTATTTAACTACTTTTTAAGCTAATAAAAATAGCTTATACTATCTTTATTACTAATAATAAGTAATATACGCTTTATTACTTATAACTAGCTTATAAAACTAAATATCCTTATCTTAAAACCTTTTATAAGATTTTATCCTTTTTTAAAAGGAGGCTTCTTACCTTAGCTTTATATAAGGTATTAGTCGATTATATAAGGTATTAGTTAATTTATCCGATACTGATTTTATTACTATTTAAAGCTAACTTAAGCTAATTATAAGTGTATTTAACTTATACCGCTTATAGCTAATACTAGCCGTTTTTAACCGTTAAGCTATATCTTTTCTCCTTATAACTACTAGTATTTACTTTAATAGTTATAACTGTTAATTAGCAGTATTTACTTTATTAATTACTTTTTTATATTTAGCAATATTTAATTTACTAGATATAAGTACTTTTAGAACTTAGGATTACTAATAAAATCATGTTTTTATTATATATTCCCCTTTTTAAGGTCTTTTTAAACTTAAAAAGATAAACGTCTTATCTTATAAGGTTCTTTTTAACTTTAATAAGATTTTATAAATATTAAAAGAATCTTACTTTAAAAAGAGTAACTTTAAGAATTCTTAAAAGAAAATCCTAATTATATTCTTTAAGGATTTTTCTTAAAATAAAGAAAATCCTATCTTAAAAAAAATATACTAAGTTATATAAACTTAATTATAAGGTTTTTTTCCTTACTAAATTTCTTTTTACTTTTACTATTGAAAGATAGTAAAGAAATTCTAGCTTAAAAAAGCTAATACTTTTACTTAAAGGTTTTATTAATTAAAATCCTTAACTTTTCTTAAAGTATTTTCAGGTGCTTTATAGGTTTTTAAGTACTATCCGAACTAAGATAATCTTTTTACTTTATTAAATAAAAGTGTTCTTAATTTTCTATCTTTTTAGCGAGTGTAGCTTTTACTATATATTTGCTTTTTTCGACTTTTTTTATATTTAGCTCTCTTACTACCTTAGCTTTTTATAAAGTCGGCTTTAGTAACGGTATATAAAGAATTAGGTAAATAAGTAAACTAGTTAAAAGTTCTAACTTATAATTAACTTTTCTTGTTTTTTTCTAACTTTAAAAAGTCTTATCTTCTTATACTTTAAAGACTTATTAAGTCTATTAGTTTTAAGATTTCTAATTAAAAGATATACTTTATTGCCTTTAAATAAAGAAGGTTTTCAAGACTAATTTTAATCGTAATAATACGATATTTTCTTAGTAATATATTTAAATTTAAATTTTATAAATCCGTAAAAGCGAATTAACTACTTAGAGTTTAATATAGCTTTTTTAGATATAACTTCTTTAAGTAAAAAAGACTTATAAGCTTTTAGTATAATGTTATAATTCGCGAATACCGGAGTATTCTTAATAGGCTTAGAATAAGAGGTATTATATACTAATTATACTATAAGTATTTTAAAAAGCTAATTATCCTATTAATAACTTATATAGCTTTTAAGATATTACTTAAGCGTTGAATTTAATCGGTTTATTATCCCTTTTATAATAAGGTAAAAAGCAGTAGATAATTTATACTTTATACTTAAGGCTTATATTAAACCTTGCTAAAAATCAAAAATAAATTTCCGATTTTTATCTAAAATAATTAAACTTAAAAGTCCTAAATTAAGTATAATATATCTTATAAAAGTATAAGATAACTTTTTTATATTTATAACTTTATGCGTTAAAATTAAATAGCTATACTTTATAAGACGATTTACTATAACTAAAATAAAATCGTATTCTATACTAATCGTAGGATTTATAAGCTTTAGTAATTTCGTTATAAAGCTTTAAGCTAAAAAGTCTTAAAGTCTTAAAAGAACTTTTAAAGGAATTAAGTTTTATAAGGCTTATATTATATAGCCTTATTCTTATTATATATATTATATAACTTAATAACTAGTAAGATTTTCTTATAAAGGTTATAAGTATTATAATAGTTTTTAATCTTAATATATATTCTCGTAATACCTTAATATCTATATAAAAAGTGTAAATAAAAATCTGTTATTAATATTTTCTTAGTCTTTAAGGTAAGAAATAGCTTATTTTTATAAAACGCTATTTTTCTCTTTTACTTTAAATTTTTATATCTTTTTTATTTAGGTTTTTATAAGAATTTTAAAGTAACTTTAAAGTAATAAGATCTCCTTATATATTAAATAGTATATATAACGTCTTTAACTTTAAATTACTATTCTTATTTAAAAATAATAAGGTCTTTTTATAAGGCTCTTTTTTATAGTTAAGGTTTAGTTATTAGCTTATTATACTAGCTTAGTTATTTTTAAAACCTTTCTTATAAATAATCTTATAATTAAATTCTAAAAGAGATTTAGCTTATTTTATTTACTTAGTATTTAACTACTATATTATAGTAAAATAATTAATGTTTTTATAATCCGTATAAACCTTAATATAATAAAAACCTTATTTTATTAGTAATTGTAAAAGGTTAGAGCAGCAGCGAAATTGTAGGGAAATCAGGAGATCACGTGACATAACGTGATAGAAGAGTCGATATTATGTAAGGCAGGATTTAGCTAGAATTAATTGATAAAGAATTAAGTGCGTAAGTGCTTATAGAATCTCTAGCTATCTAGTAGCGGGAGATTCGCCTTTTATAAACAAATATTAGGGAACGGAGTGATATATCCGGACCGGCCTTTAGGCAGTCTTAAAGCCCGAGAAATGTTGATTTCAAAGCATTTTACCCCGTGGCTATATGTCCCTTCCTTATGCGGCAATTCGTGTTTAAAGTTAGTTAAGGTTGGTTTAGGTCTAGGCAGATCTTTGTTTTATCTAGCTACCCTAACCTCTTTAGTTCCGTATATAACGTTATAGACGTCGTATAAGGACGTAAGGACCTAGAAAATAACGAGCCGAAGCTAGGCTATCTAATACGGGTTTTTATTTAATTTATATACCCCCCTATGCTTAGCTAATTAAGTAAGGATTTAATAGCTAATTTATTAAAGTAGTAAAATCACTCTCTTATAGCC
>JAPEBW010002260.1:0-13583 GCA_027405785.1 Ophiocordyceps robertsii
TTGTATAAGGGTAACGATAACGCCCGGGGCAGTATTGCAGACACGATTATGTCGTCACTCTGGTCGCTTGCTCGGGACCAAAGTTTGTAGGCAGGACACGGGCTCGAGGTTCGGGTTGCCGTTGCAAAAAAAGGCTTGATGTGTTGCTCAGCTCAAGGGGCCTCTTGATGGGCCAGTGCAACAAGACAACGAGCAAAAGACAGCGTAAGGAGGCCGAGACGGGGGTATCGAGTGGTTGCCGGTGTCGCCTCCACCCGCCCTCCAAGATCTGCTGAGCCGTCATCGCCAGGGGCAAGCTTGCGGAGTCCAGTCGTGAGCCGCCGCCGCCGTCTGGCTCGCAGCCATGGGACAGGACGGGGCTGACATCGAAGGAGTCCGTCAGTCAAGGCGTTTCCTAGACGGGGCTCCAAGAGCTGTATGTCCATGCCGCCGCTCGCCCCACGATACCGAGGCCATGTCGATCCTTGGTCATCAGGGCACATGTCTTGGGTCGAAAGGCGAGAGGCTCGCTTGGCCGTGTGCACGAGGCCCCCCCCCCCTGTCGGTAACGGAGCAGGGCAAGCGTTGTAAATGCCGGCCCAGACCCGCTTCGCTTGCGGTGCTCGCGCCGAAGTCACCGCCCCTGAGTGGCGATGGTGCGGCGGGCGCCGAGGGTCCGAGGCCGCGAGAGTCGGGAGGGCGTCGTAGGGCGCCAGTCGTTGTCGGTTTCCCTCGAGCCCCGGGCCGGGGACTATGTTGTCGTGCTCGGGTAGGCGAGCCGCAACGTCCGGCATGTAAAGGCCGTGGAAGAGCTGAGGCGGGTATGCCGTCGCCGCGCCCAACAAGAGCCCCCGGCTCTGTGATGCTGTAGCTCGGTATTCTGCGTAATGCGGTGCTAGAGCATCGTGGGATGCTGCTTCTGCGCGTCCATGTCTGGCGCAGTTGCTCGTCCAAGCCCCTAGAGCAACATGTCGAGCCCATATCCCGGCCATGCCCTGGGCCGCCTCTCGGCCTGGCCCCTGACTGCCACCACCAAGATTTCACCGCCGAGTATAGTTTGCCCAGAGCCCTTTGGGCGCCTCGCTGCGAGTGAGGCGGCGAGCCAGCTCCGTAATGTCGTCGGAGCTCGAGAGACACTTCGACTCGACGGGCATATTGCGCTGCGTCGAGCGTGTCCGGCGCCATGTCCTTCAGGGGCGAGTATAATGTTGCTCCGCAAGAGTCCATACATTTTCCTTGCGGCGTCTGGGCCCCCCAAGTCTCAAAAGCGATGGGCGTGTCGCCGTATAACAGGCAAGACAGACGAGCTCAGCCTCTGCCCCCATGTCCGCCGTGTGTCGGCCGTATGGATGGCCTGTGGTTGGGCGGCATGTTCCTTGGAGATCGGGACATCCGCAGGAATCCAATGACCGTTGCAATGGCTCTGTACCATCTGCGGGGGCCGCGGTGCTCCCCATGTATAATCCGGGCACAACGTCTCGTCCAAGACTGCCCGAGGAGGAGGGCCATCACTCCAAGTCTCCCCCGAATCCCCGTTGCCGCCTCTGATCCGGGAGAGAGGCGTCCCGAGCTGACTTGTTAAGCTGCCGAGTCCCTTGTTGGGTGACCATTGTGTCCCGTTGATGCGCTGGACGGATGGCTGTGCCAAAACGCGCAGACAGCGTCGTTGGCTCCGAAGCAGCCGCAGGCAATGGCCGCCAAGAGCCGCCCTGGACATTCTGTATCTTCAGATAGGCAGCCTCTTCTCAACCACCATATCCGCACCAGAGGGGCATCGAGCCCTCGCCTACTGTGACGCAGACGAGCAAGCCTCCCTTCTGTCGTGTTGTGCATGGTGGTGTCCAGCACTCTTCACGTCTGCATATACGCTGCTCGTAGTGGCAGCGTCGTTGGCGCCATGGCTGTAGGACGTGATAGCGATGAGATCGAGAACCCCATGATATGGGATATTCCGTCAGTGGCTGTGTGGTGGAAGCTCGGGGCTGTAGAGTCGAGCCTCTTGTGTTGGTGGTGGTGGATGGAGAAAAGGGGGAGAGCTTGGGAGGGAGGAAGCCCCCCTATTTATACTTGAGCGCTGCCTGCAAAGTGATGCGTTAAGGGAGCCGCCTCTCTCTACACGTAGACTTCCGTGAGTCCCTGTCGCCCAAGCCAACGACCCCGAGTCACGGCAAAACCCCCTTTGACCTGCCCATGCCCACCCCCTTCAGTCCAGTTTCTGTTCATCCTCGTCACCATCTGTCCCGCAAATGAACGTGCTAGGCATCTCCTCACAGACCGTGATACTCTCATCAGGGCAGAGCAGGCGTCGTCACTCGACCAGGCCTTTTCCCAAGCGTCGCCGCGCACCACCACCCCCCTCATTCAGCGTCATCCGGCGTCACAGGTGAATAGTCCCTCGAGAGTAAACCTTCGGCTCGTGCCGTGCACTTGTTCAGTCAAGGCCAGTGAGAAGACGAATCACAAACGTCGAATCTTGGGTGACGACGCCGCGTCTTCCCTGCACGTATTCCGCCTGGGACCCCCCCCCTCCTTTCCGCAAATCTCGTCTCCTCGTTTCCATGTCACCGCCGACGTCGATTCCACGTCACAGCTGCCCTTGGCGTCAACTTGAACGCCACTCCGGGTGTTGCACTCAGTCATGGTCTCGGCTGGTCGAGACATGTCGTACGCAAGCACCTCGACCTGGAACATGATGCCAACGCCACTCGTAACGGTCATCAGGCAGCGGAAAGTGTCTTGAAGCACAAACACTCGGGTCCGTTCCCCTTCATAATCCACATGGGGACGGGACTCGGACAAGTCGATTATCATGCGCGACGCTTGGCTGCGTGGTGCATCGCCACCAGCTACTCCGATACTCCAACACAGTATGTACATGAAGAGATATGTCTTTGGGTTTGGTCGTTTCGGTCGTCAGAGTAACCATGTACTCGAGGTTTCCTTCTTTTTTTCCCTTTTCCTTCCATCGTCACTCTCTCTTCCCTCAGTCACCATTGTCCTGGGCCGTCAACATTGCTCACCAGTTCGCCCTCCCCCATCTAGTAGAGATCTGCGTGGAGCGGCAGCTTGCGCGAGCTGCTGCCCACCCAGACCTTCTTTGGCTGCTTTGTGACGACCCAGTTTTGGGCCACGACGTCCCAGTTGCTCAGGTCGCGTCGCGTCAGCTCGGCGCGGAACTCGATGCTCTGGCCAGGGCCGATGTGCTCAAAGCGCTCAAAGCCACGAAGCACGCGAACGGGCTCGTTGTCGCCACCGAGGCTGACGTACACCTGAGGAATCTCGTCCGTGGCGCGGCCTCCCGTGTTCTTGATGACGCAGCTGATCGTGTACATGACGTCCCAGAGACCCCGGTTGCCACCAGCCGGTCCAGACGAGGGCAGCTTGGGCTGAGGGGAGCCGTCGGTCGCACCGGGCGGGAGAAACTCCTCGGCCGTCCGACCGTACTCGGCATCGTCTGAGGCTCCTGCGGCAGACGAGGTCGTGTTGATCCAGGGATAGATCCACTGGTAAATCTGTCGGATGTAGGGGGGAAACCTGTAGTCGTCCGGATTTGGGCTGTGCTGGCCAAGCACGGGGGCAGGCTTCGTCTCGCCGTAGGTGGGCTGGTACTCCCGCACATTGTGCTTCTCTACGCGGAGGTTGGAGTACTCAAACGTCGACCAAGACAGCCCGAATCCGAACTCGTAGATGGGGGCGCCCTCGGTGTCGGGCTTGCCGGGAGCCACCTTGTCAAAGTGGCGGTAGTCGATGAAGACGCCCTCGGTAAAGTCTTGCTGCGGCGCGCCGTTGCCATTGTTGGGCTCGTAAAGTACTTGGGTTCCATAGCTCGCGGCCGTCGGGCCCCAAGTAAAGGGGGATCGTCCCGGGCTGGCCTTGCCGTAGAGAATATCTACGAGGGAATTACCAGACTCCTGGCCGGGCTGGCCGGCCCAGACAATGGCCGTGATGTTGGGGTTTCGATACCAATCTGTGACGAGGACCGGTCCGACGCTGTGGATGACGACAATGGTGTTGGGGTTGACGGCAGAGACGTTCTTGATGAGGTCGTCACCATTCTTCCACAGCGTCAGGTTATTGCGGTCGCCAATGTTGCCGTCGACGTTGATGTAGCCCTCGCCGGCGGCGGCGTTGGCGAAAATAATGGCGGTCACGTTGGGCTGGGTGACGAGAGCCCTGGTCTGCTCCCAGGCATAGTTGGTCAGGACGCTCTCGTAGCGGGTGCCGTCCTCGATGGCCTGGTTCTGAAGCGCAGTGTCGGGGGTGACGAGGTAGGGGAAGTTGGACGTGCCGGAACCCCAAATCATGGCGAGGGTGCCGTCGTCGCAGCCACGGTCAGGGCAGCCGTTGGGGCCCTTGGGGTTGGGGCCGGCGTCCTCGCCGACGGCGGCGACGAACTTGGGCTTGTGCAGAGGCAGGACGCCCGAATTCTTGAGGACGACGGTGCCCTTGGCGGCCGACTCGCGAATGTGAGCAGCGTGATTGGCTCGGACGTCAACCTGCTGGTTAATGAGCTGCCAGTTCTCCTTGGCGGCCTGGTCGGCGAAGCCGTACGAGTCGCGGGTCCACGAGTTGAAGTTTGTTTCAACCTGGTTCTCCACCGTCTTGCCGACCTTGAAGTAGGCAGCCATGATGCGCATGGCCATGTCATCGAGGCGCCAGGCGGGCACAGTGCCGTTGAGGACGGCTAGCGTCAGGTTGGCGCCCCAGTAGCTGCGGCCAGAGTTGAAGACGGTGTCGCCAGGCATGGTCATGTCGAGGCCGGCGACGGCGGAGGCGACACCCGCGTGCTGAGCCTGCCAGTCGCTCATGACGAAGCCCTGGAAGCCCATCTCGCCCTTGAGGACGGCATTGAGGAGCCTAGAGTTCTGGCAGCCGTACGAGTTGTTGATTTGGTTGTACGAGCACATGATGGATCCCACACCGGCTCTGACGGCGTCGACAAACGGCCAAGCGTATAGCTCGTGCAGCGCCTTGTCGTCAAGATTGGAGGAGAGTGCCTCTGAGATTTTGAAGCCTTGCCCCTGAGACTCGCCAGACTGTCGAAAGTGCTCTGCGGGAAGAGTTAGTTGGGGCGAGACATTGGCTATGCCTCTCGACTGGCTCACCCTGCTCATTGGCGATGTAGTGCTTGGCGCAGGCAATGACGCCCGACTCTTGGATGCCCCTGGACGTGAGTGCCAGGCCCTGGCCCTGAAGGTAGGGATCGGATCCGAAGCCCTCGGCGTTGCGGCCACCGGTGGGGATGCGGCCGAGGGGCCCAGAGACGGGGCCGAGGAGAACGTCGACGCCCTTGCCCTTGGCCTCGGCCCCCATGGCCTGGCCACGGGTAGCCCACAAGTGCCTGCTCCAAGTGGCGGCGGAGGTGAGGCCGACGGGGAAGGCACTGTTGTAGTCGGAAAATCGGAGACCCAGGGGGCCGTCCTGTAGACACAGGCTATGGAGACCCATGCGAGGAATAGAGCCCGTGTTGCCGACACAATTACCTCCCATCCAGCTTGAGTCGACGTTAGCCACATGATGGAGCACACGAGAGAAGTACAGGGGCATCAACACACCCAATGCCGGTGGTGAGGTTGACCTTCTCCACCAGGGTCAGCTGAGACACAAAGTCCCGGGCGTGGGCGTAGGCCTCCTCCCAGCCGGGAGCCTGGGGGTCCATCCATGGCGACGGGTAGTGAGGAGGCGAGTAGGCCAGCTGGGCCGTAGGCCCGGGCTCGGGCTGGAGAGGGAGTAAGGAGTCAGCGAAGGCGTCGACGAGAAGAGCAACGAGAGCGAGGGCGCATCGGCGAATGCGAGAAGTCGCACAAGTCGGCACACGCAGGCTGGGCGCAGGGCACAGAAGGGAGAGATTCTGGATCGACGTGGACCGGCATGCCGACTGGGGCCGAGTGCAGATGCAGTGAGACCATGCAGAGGCCGGGTTGGACCAACCAGAGGAACGACAGGGCGCCTCGGCATGGCTGCGTTGGTGGCAGGGGCCAGAATCGACGTCGACGGGGGGCACAGAGCTCATGACGGACACGGCGGCGGTCGATATCAAAGACGTACCTCGTAGCCCGGGGGCCCGACAGCCTTGGCCTGGACCACTGCCAGCAGCAAGGCGGTGGCAACGGTCGACGGCGTCTTCATGGTGACGAGACGCCTGGGCCGTGTCTCTGTCTGCTGGGCTCTCTCGCTTTCTTTTTCCGCTCGGGTGCGAGTAGACGTGTCTCTGCCCGTCGCATGTGTTGTTGACCTCTTGTGCCGGTCGCACCTTGTCTCTCGGAGCCTGTCGATCGGTCGCGAGGTCAGGGGAGGTCGGGTCCGGGGGAGAAGGTGTTGAGGCGGGCAACGAGGGCGAGGGAGGCGGACGAGTCGGCCGAGGAGCGAGCGAAGGTGGTGAGAGGCGAAGAGGGAGAGAGGGGGGGAGAGAGAAGACGCGGACGCGGTGAGGCGACGGAGGACGAGCAATATAAGAATGGCGGAGGAGATTGTCAACCGAGACAGGCCCCATGCATGCCGCAGCCCTCCCTGGCTGGCATTGGCGGAGCCTGTCTCTCGGTCGGTGCGAGGCATCCAGCTCCCCGATGAATCATGAGGGAAAAGGTACATGGTGCCTTGGCGGCCGCGTTGAGGTGGGCGGGCAGCAGGCAGACGATGGGGTCGGTCCCGTGCCTCGCTCAGAAGCCATACCTCGGCAGGTTTAACCTTTTATCGGTTGGGGAGGAGGCCGTGCGTGCATATCGGTGCTGGTGCTTGGTGCTTGGTGCTGCTGCTGCTGTTGCTGTTGTCCCCTGCTGCTGCCGCCGCCGCCGCTGCAATTCGGCTCCACTAGAGCTCCGAGCTGCCTACCTAGGGTACATAGGTACCTACCCAGCTGCCGCACACCCTCTGTAGCTCCCAGCGCCTTCTAGCGTGCCGCCGAGAAAACTCACAACTAACGGCATGCTGGCTGTCTCTGCCCGTATTCCTCCGATTAGTGGGACGACGCGGACAATTGTTCATCTCAATTTAGACGTGCATTTTGGTGGCCGCCAAGCCTTCCCCCCCCACCCGTTGTACCACTCGCCTGATGAGAGATGTCAGCGGTGCTACGAGGTTGGCTCAGGGGACAACGAATGGAGCCGAGTCGCGCTTCTACCGTGCCGTGTGCAAGGCAAACTGCTGGAGCTTCCTGCTGGAGCTTCCTGCTGGAGACTCGGAATGCTGCACGGGCAACGGCAAACTCAATCTACCCGGAGAGAAAACAAGCGCAATGGGGCAGCATTTCCCCGAAGACGGATGCCCGGGCGGCCAATGGCCCCAGCGGACCCCGAGAGCCAGCAAAGGAAACGTCGCATCGGCCTTGGCTGAGCTCAACCGGCAAATACCTACGTCATGCGACTATGCTGTGCGCCTCGGCATGCATTAATGAATATATGCTGTCCCGCTGGTACGGGAGCAGTGCGACGCCGCCAACGCATGACCAATCTCTTTTCGGCCTGTTTGCATTTCGCCGTATCTCCGGCGCAGACCTCTGGTGCATTCAGGCCTGGAGCATCCAGACCTCGAGCATTCAACCCTCGGGCATTCAGACCAGGCCCTCTCATCGAGTACCCCATCGTTCATGCCCCGCACCCCGGCCCAAACCCCCTTTTCGGTCCGTTTCCTGCTTCTTTGGTCCATCTCGCCCTATCAAAACCCTCGCCCGCCCGCCCTCTGCCACCGCGCTCGGCTCCGCTCGCTCGCTTCCCGGCGCGCTGCATCCACTTTTCTTTTTCACCTTCTTTTTTAATCTGCGGAGTGCAGCCTGCAGACTAACGCATCAGACTGCCTCGTTGTGCGGATGCACCCTTCCAACTCGCCTCCTCATGCCCATGGTGGCCCAATTCTCGTCTCACAACAACCAAGATGCGACCCCACGACTGTCCGCCCTGGACGAAACTCCTTGCGGCCTCTCGCCGTCTCCCCATCCCATCCGCCTCCCGCCGACGCCAGGCCCACAGTCGGCCGACGCTTCCTCCGTCTCGTCCGTGCGCCGTTCCGCATCGGCCGACAACGACGAGGACCATAGTAGCGCTGCCTAGCATGATTCCCTGGGAAAGCACTAAACAGTTCCATGTCCTTTCGCCTAACCATTACGTATTGGCGCCACGGCAGGAATGCCAAAGCCATATATATATCCACATCAACCCATCTTCGCGTCGTGACACACACTCGAGCACATGCCATCGGGGCTTCTCCGCCTGCCATCCGTCCACGGTCCCCGCCATCGGGCCAGGTGCCTAGTAGATGCCGGGAATGATGCGCCATCGCACAATCTTCTTATACTTTTCCCAGTCCTCGCCATACTTGCCGTGGCACTTTTCGTCGTCGCGCCGGTCGCGGTGGATGAGAAGAATGGCAAAGTAGGCAATGTAAAAGTAGGTGATGAGCATGCCCCAGCCCTTGGCGTTGCCCTGCACCACCTCTCGCCCGTCCTTCATCACGTAGGCACCCTCGGCGCCCGATCCCGCCGCCAGAATTTGGTACCCGGCCAGGCCCGTCGGCAAGCTATACGGCCACGACTGGATCCAGTCGCCAAAGTAGTTGATGTGGCGCGCAACTCCCCACCATCCCGTCGTCAGGAGCTTGCTTCCCGTCTTGGTCTCAATGTACTCGAGGTGCGAGACGCTGGCGTCGTTGGGGTTGGTCCTAAAGACATTCTTCTCGCTGTTTGCCGAGCGGAAGATGTAGAAGCCGAGCCCGATGAGCGACAGCATAGCGACCAAGCCGACCGGCCCGAGGGATCGAGGGTGCACAGAGAGGTAGCGCGTCTGGAGCGAATAGACAAACGGGAGCCAGACCAGGTCGCCAAACGCCAGCATCATGCCGAATCCGTCCGTCGTAATATCCATTGTCGTGAGGATGGCTGCCTCGTTCCACCACGAGTCAAAGGTGTAGACGGCCTGCACAATGGTGATGCACACGATGCTGTCCGTGACATGGCCGAAGTTGCGGTACTGACGGGCACACCAGGCGCAGTTGAGGATAATCCAGCCCATCATGCCGGGCCGGAGCTCGCACCATTCCTTGATGTCGACTTCGCCAATCAATGGCACTGTGACGCGGGGGTTGAGCTCTCGCCCAATGAACCAATCGTACAAGAGGTTCCCGCTGTGTCCGCCAGCAGCCAGTTCGCGGTTTGACTTGTCGCCTGACTTGACGCTGAAGCTGCGGACGTAGACAAACGTGGAGATGGCGTACGAGATGCCGATGCTCGCCGTCAGGAGCTGGATGTAGTTTTCATCGATAAAGGTCCAGACGGGAAACTCGGCGCCCTGGGCCATGGTTCCGGCGGCCAAGGCGACGAGGGTCACCGAGTTGGAGTACAGGGCTAAGGAGAGCCGTTAGCGCGCCACTATGGACTGGTAAGGAGTATGGAGAGTCATCTTCTCACTGTTGAACCTGTACTTAAGTCGCCCGCCCGAGGACAACACGGTGCCCTCCACTTCCGCCGCGGGGAGCACTCGATAGAGGATCAGGTTGACAAGGTAGTATCCCAGCAGGGCGCCCGTGGCCTTCCAGCTGGCGAGGCCTGAGATGCCGGTTTCGGGCCAGCCCACCTGCAGCTTCAGCTGGCTGAGGGACAGAGTTCGCGGGCTCAGCAGTGCGGGAGCTGGACAGCCGGAAATGTCGTTGCAGGCAAAGGCGAAGAGGTAGACGAGGAGGGGCAGGCCGAATGAGATGCCAAAGGCGCCAGGGCTGGTTACCGAGGGTCAGCAAGCGCGAATGGGCGTGGAGGCGTGACGAGACTGCTTACGGGCCAAAGAACTCGTAGCCGCGTTTGGCCGGCGCAGCAGAAGCCTTGGAGCTGGGAGCCATGATGGAGCAATGGCGAGGATGCGTCAGGACGATGGGGTGAGTGTCAGCGCATCAAGAGAGTAGAGGGTCTGCGAGGCACTTTTATAGCATAGCCGAGTGCGCTTCTGGGCAATGTGTCGGTTGGAACAGCTCAGAGCACAGCCCCTTTGCCTTGCCTATGACGGGGCGAGGATGCGATGCCACAAATTGGAGCTGGATTTTCAACGCGTCGGGAACTCGACGATCCGGATGGGCTCATCGTCATGACTCCCGGTACGTACCCTCGAGGCGCGACGACTTGACCGGGCCGAGGGCGAGACGGAGGGATAGTTTTGCCGCGCCGGATTCCTGTCCAGGCCAGTGTCTCGTGACCGGCCGCTTGAGCCAGATTGCGGTTGCGGCGCTTTCGACAATGTGTCATAGCTGACGAAACGAAGAACAGGACAACCAACCGATGCTGCGCTGGCCGTCCATCTCGACGCACCGCCTTTGGATAGATACCGAATTCAAGATACGGCGCGTTTGATGAGCGCATCTCCGGGCCCATCGCATCCCTCCGCGGTACCGAAGCGCAACCAGGCGCAAGCCTGTCACGGCCCGCCTCTGTTGGCCCTCCAGCTCCCTCCGGACCCTGACGACTCATGCGCCTCTCCCTTGCTGCCGCATTCGCCGCTGCTGCCGCCGCCTCGGCCAGCGCGGCGGACAATGCTGCGTCAACGACGAGCCATGTGCCGGCGTGCACCGCCACTTCGTCGACGGGCAGCGGTGCCTTCTTCGACTTGCGCCCGGACATGGCGGCTCGCCGCGGCAAGGAGCAGTCGCACAAGACGGGCGTGGCCAAGGACTACCATGCCAAGGGCTACGACTATGGCAAGAACTTTACCCTCAACATCTGCGGCGCCGTCGTCGAGCCCGTGACGGACGTTGTCGGCCTCAACAAGGACCTCTGGGCCAATGTGAGCGCATACTACATGGCTCACGGGAACGTCTACTCGATAGGGTTGGTTCCGCCGCGGCGTGTGAATCTGGACTTGCTTTACTGACGGTGCGATCACGCAGATCCCAGTCAATGGACTTGCGCAGTCGCGGGCGAAAGCTGGTCTTGCGGTACAGTGGCGGCTCTCCCTGCGGCGGCAAGTCGACCAAGGAGAGTCGGCTCGCCCTTGGCCCCCTTCGCACGCGAGGCTCGGCGCCAGCCCCCCACCGACTCGAGACACTGGCCAACGACGACAAGGACAAGACGACGGTGAGGCGAAAGTCTGCCACCGTCTCCTTCCTCTGCGACCGAGATCCCGGCAGCACCCAGGCGAGCGTGTCCTTTGTCGGCACCGACCCGGACGAATGCGCCTACTTCTTCGAGGCCCGCTCCGTCCACGCCTGCGCCCACGCGGAGCCCCACAAGCCGGGCAGCGTCGGCCCTGGAAGCGTGTTCGGCATCATCCTCCTCATCGCCGTTCTCGTCTATGTGCTGGGCGGCGTCTTCTACAACCGCGCCGTGACCAATGCCCGCGGGTGGCGCCAGCTCCCCAACTACAGCCTCTGGGCCGGCATATGGGACTTTGTCAGCGTGCGTCCTTCTCGGCTCAAGCCGAAGCTGCCCCTTCACTACCGTACGGGCTGACCGGTCGCTCGGTGTGTAGGACATATTCGCCACCCTCTGGTCTTGGTGCGCCCGCTGCCTGCCGAGCAGGAGGGGCTACAGCTATCTCAACTCCAACGCGAGCAGCCGAAACCGAAACTCGGACGCCGAGAACCGGCTGATTGACCAGCTGGACGAGGAGTGGGACGACTAGAGGAGCGGGTTGGAGCTCGCCGTATTGCTTTTGGCATCTATCAAGACGTGTTTCGCGCTCAGGCTTTTCGACGTGCCTCCCAGCAGGCTGGCTCAGGGGCAGGAGCCTCGGCACCACTCGGGTGCGTGATGAGCAACGAGGGATTTCGAGCCATGTACGTTGCGTGGAGTTTGTGGATTTTGGCGCGGATGTCAAGGCACCGCCGCATCTATAGAATCTGTAGCTGGTGAAAACAGCAGGCGTCTTTTGCACCGACAAGCTCTGTTGCCTCCTCGCCTTGAGACGGTGCTCCCCTTGCCGCATGGCACGTCTACGAAGACGTGCCCGGACGACATGGCTGACACTGACGCGCAGCCACGCTCCTGGCTGGCGTCGGGAGCGGCCCTTGCTCGAGTCCCCGCCCGACCCAGTTGTTCCGTTTGGAACACGGGCTCGTCGTTTTCCCTCGCCTCCCGACGCACAAGCCTCCCGCAGCCATGGGACGTGACGGCGACGTGACGCCTTTGCCAGCCCGGATCCCCCTTCCAGGCGGACCAATGCCAGAGAGCGACAGGCCTCAGGGAAGCGTTCGTCCTGGGGAAGGGGGAGAGAGCCCGTCCCGGATCTCGGCGGGCCTGGCATCTACCGTGTGCCGGGGCGCCGGGCCGCAGCCCCCGCGGGGCGCTGCTGCTCAGGATGCAGCGTGCCGGCCCTGGGCCGCAAGCTGACGTCGTTTGCTCCCTGGCCTTGTCCGCCTGGCTCTATTTCCGGCTTCTCGTGGGAGGACGGGGCTTCGATTCCGTCTTCTCGAAGCCAGTGTGCGTCTTGCGGCGCTGAGCAAACAACATGGCGCGCCGAGAGAGCCCCCGGTTGGGGTATTTGTTTGTCTCGAGATGCGAGGGGCCATGCGGTGCTCGATCGGCTCGTCCGGTCGGGAGAGAGGGAGGCCCTATAGCCAGCAGAGGGACACTCAACCTGGCCGAATCGGCATTCTCCCCTGGAGAAAGGGGACGCGCCTCATGCGGCCGGGTTCCATGACAGGCCTGACCCCCCTGGCCTTTGCCGCGCCCACAGACGCGGCGGCGGCGGCTGCTGCATCGTCGTCGTCGCACACGCAAACAACATGGCGGGAAGAAAACAAAAACAAATAGAGGGCAGCGATGCCGCGTGGCCTGCCGCCCGCTTACCCGTCGTGTCGTTGCGCCGGCGTCTATGGTTTTGTTGGGAATCTGCCAAGCATATCAGAGCGAGGAGGCACGCTTCAAGGGTCTGAAGTCGGTCTACCATGGTCGAGTTCCCGTGTCTCTCCTGTCTTGTCGTTTGCTGTCAGCGAGCTCAAGGGACACGGGGGGGGGGGGGGAGACTGGAGCTGGAGAGCATCAGAGCCTCGCACAACTCAACATCAACCCGCATAGCAACAACAAGAGTCCCATGGCCATGACGGTCGTCGTCGTTGGTGGAACAGGCGTCATCTTCCTCCCCTCGCCCGCTGCCGCTCCCAGGCGCGGAGGGGCCGAGGCGGCACAAGCAGACGGGAGCCGGAGACTTGGGCGCGCGTGGCTGGCCCTCATGCACGACCATCTTGGAATGGAAATACTGTCAATTCCAAGACACGACTTGGTGGCGGCGTCGACGTTGGGGCGGCCCATCCCCTCGACCTTGTTGCGCTGCTTTGGTCGCCGGTGGAGAGGCAGGGCAAGGGGCGGAAAGAGTTTTTGCTGGATAGATGGGCAGTCGGAAGAAGGCGGCGAGAGGAAAAGGAAATCAAAGCCCAAGAGGGAAAGCGGGAGCAAACGGACAGGACACGACGGGACGGGATCCGCGGGTTGGAAACTACAGGGCATGACATAATGGGCTACGGTCCAGCGTCAAAGCTAGTCTTCCAGGCGAGGAGGCACACCACAGGCGCCGTCCACAGCCACCGGGCATGCTCGTCGACGCCGCAGCCAAGAGCCCCCCAGGAAGAACACACACACGGGCGAGGCAAAGCCTAGCCTTACCACTGTACACGCAAATGCAGCCCTGTGCCTC
>JAPEBW010002261.1:0-13566 GCA_027405785.1 Ophiocordyceps robertsii
CTTTTAAGGGCTAACTTAAAACTCGCCGCTCTTTAACCTCGACTTATTTCCTATAACTATAGGGGGGAAGATACGGGCGTTAAGTTTACTGCCGGGTAGGCCACGCTTAACCGCTTATATACGGGCTTTAGCGATAGCGTAGTTAAGGTGTGAACGTGCGTAACCGCTACGACTACTTTAAGCGGGATATACTCGAGGCCCCCGGGCCTATCTCTATCGGCGCTTTTCTCGCCGGACTATTCGAACCTAGCTATCGCCGACGCTACGGGGCGGTTCTCCCGACCTTACCCGGCTTAATCGTCCGCATAAAGGTCGTAGGGCAGCCCGTTACTAAGTAAAGGCACGTAAACGGAGAAGGCAAGGGCAGCCTATTACCGAGTTAAGGCATATAAACGGAGAAGGCGAGGGCAGCCTATTACTAAGTACGATCTACCGCCGGGAGACGATAACCGATATAATTCTAGTCAGGCGCCTTCTCTATTTACGTGCTTTAACGTTTTAAGGCTTTAAAAAAGGTCTCCTCTAAATATCTACCTTCCTTTCGCCTATACTCTTCTCTAAGGCTATATACTTACTTTAGTGCTAGGTAGCAATTACCTAAGGAGTTAGAATCGGGCGCCTTCTCCGTTTGCGTGCCTTAACGTTTTAGGGCTTTAAAAGGGTCTCCTTTAAACATCTACCTTCCTTTCGCCTATACTCTTCTTTAAGGCTATATACTTACTTTAACCCTCTTCCGAGGGCTAACCTAAAACTCGCCGCTCTTTAACCTCGACTTGCGCTTAACGCTATACTATATAGCGATCCTCCCGACCTTACCCGGCTTAATCGTTCGCGTGAAGGTCGCATAGCAGCCCGTTACTAAGTTAAGGCACGTAAGCGGATAAGGCGAGGGCAGCCCGTTACTAAGTTAAGGCACGCAAATAAAGGAGGCGAGGGTAGCCCGTTACTAAGTTAAGGCACGTAAATAGAGGAGGCGAGGGCAGCCCGTTACTAAATACGATCTACTACTAGGAGACGATAACCGATATAATTCTTTATAGTTCTTAGGGGTTATAGTTATATCTAAGAAATACTAGAATACTAGTTATCTCTTAACGGAGGTGCCTCTACCTTTAGCAAAGGGGACTAGTTTTTTAATAAGTTATATTAGACTAAGACGGGTCGGTAGAAGATATTATAGTTAGTTAGTTTAGATAATAGTACTACTTCCCGAGAACCCTATACTAAGTTCTAAATAATAATCGTAAGAACTATAGCGACGCGGATGCTAAGCCCCCTACCCCTTATTATTAATATTAAACCCTATAAACCTAGCTATAATCGCCCGTATAGTGTTCGTTCCGGTTTTATATCGGCTTAAGATGTCTATATCTTAGCCGATATGCTAGCCCGCTGCTATTAAGTCGGCTATACGCTGCTTAAATATATAGTCGTTAGGCGACTAGTCCTCTATCCGCCTTACCGGCAGCAGCGCTAGTATGCCCGGGTAGTACCTATATAGGAGCTATAGCTTCTAGCTACGCTTAACGTAGTAGCTTAGCTTACGACGGTCTTAGCTTACTATTACTATAAGGCGATTAAGTATAGGCCTTAGTACTCGTTATAAGCCTTAAGGCCTTAGCCTATTAACCTTATCGTAGAGCAAGACCTCGTAGCGACGTATAAAGATCTTAGTAACTAGCCTCTCCCCCGTAAATTATCGGATTCGCGCCGTATATAAGGCTACCTATATTATCGGTCCGCCTTCGGCCCTATCCTTAGATAGGGCTAAGAATAACTCGCCGAGGTCCTCCGATCTAGCGGCGTAGTATAGGTCGCTCTCCTATTTTATATACTTTAGTCCGCGTAACGTGTTTAGTATAAGCTACCCCACGGCTATGCCCTTTCCCTCCTCCGCTAGCTTTATAGGGTTTTTGCCCGGGCTCTTACTATTTATATCTATAACTTTGCCTTTCTATTCTTTATATTTATAAGGCTTAGTATGTTTCTTAGCCTATGCCGCTTAGGCTTTATTCTTATCCTTCTTTATGCTTAGGAGCCGAGAGGGGCCTTCGTCGTCGCTCTACTTTAGCTGCTCGTCGTTACTAAGAGGGGGCTCGCCGTCGTTACTTTACTCTATCTATAAGTTCTCGCTAAGGCATAGATCGTCGTCGTTGCCTTACTCTAGCTACTTATTATCGCTAGGAGGGGGCTTATTATCGTTACCTTACTTTAGCTGCTCGTCGTTACTTTGCTTTATTTGCGAGTTCTTGCTAAAGCACGGATCGTCGTCGTTACTTTACTCTAGCTACTCGTCGTTGCTAGGAGGGGGCTCGCCGTCGTTGCTTTACTCTATCTATAAGTTCTCGCTAAGGCATAGATCGTCGTTGTTGCCTTACTTTAGCTACTCGTCGTTGCTAAGAGGGGGCTCGTTATCGTTGCTTTACTTTAGCTACGAGTTCTCGCTAAGGCACGGATCGTCGTCGTTACCTTACTTTAGCTACTCGTCGTTACTAAGAGGGGGCTTATTATTATTACTTTACTCTAGCTACGAGTTCTCGCTAAGGCACGGATCGTTATTATTGCTTTACTTTAGCTGCTTATCGTTGCTAGGAGGGGGCTCGCCGTTATTGCTTTACTCTATCTACGAGTTCTCGCTAAGGCACGGATCGTCGTCGTTAACCTACTTTAGCTACTCGTCGTTGCTAAGAGGGGGCTCGTTATCGTTAACCTACTTTAGCTACTCGTCGTTACTAAGAGGGGGCTCGTTATCGTTGCTCTGCTTTAGCTATAAGTTCTCGCTAAGGCACGGATCGTCGTCGTTGCCTTACTCTAGCTGCTCGTCGTTGCTAAGAGGGGGCTTACTATTATTACTCTACTTTAGCTACGAGTCGTCGTTATAGCCTCGCTATAAGTCGATACTATTAAGCTACGGTGCTTATTCTCCTAGGATATATATAGAAGGCACGAGGCTAAGCTGCTTAAGGTTATGCCGTACCTCCTTTATCTCGTTCTTAATAAAGCTATGTAAATTCTTTAGGTTAATATCCTCTAGCTAGCCACCTTCCGCAGCTTTGCGTATCTACCTTAACGTCTTATCTATCCTCTATATAAAGGCCGCTACGTTATGCTTATCGTCCGCTACTATGTTATACGCCGTTATTACGTCGAGTGGCCTATTTTAAAATAAGGGGATATTATATTAAGGTTAGCGGTAGGAAGATATTTATAGAGAGGGTGTTTAGGTAAGGATTCCCTTAAGGCGGTATAGGGAAATGCTAGTATATAGTTAATAAAGACGATAAATATATAAGAAATAGGCATTAATCGTCCTCTATAGGAAATAGGCACTAATCGTCCTCTATAGTCGCAATAAATATAGTAAAAGGGAGGATAAGTAGGGATATATAGTTATATATCTTAATATATAACTCGTCTATATTAGCTATTATAGCCTTATCGCTACTTTAACTCCTAGCGCGATAGGCGTTCGGCAAATAACTTCGCTTTAAGGTTATCTCTAGCGATAGTAACGAATAACGCCCGTATTATATCGGTAACTAGCAACGACTAATTATAAGAGGGACTTGTACTTACTACCCTATAATATATACGCTTTAAGAATATATAGCAAATCTTAGGTAGACTTATAGCCTCTAGGTTAAGAACTAAGATTACCCTCTCCTGCTAGTGCCGCGCCTAAGGTAGCCTAATCTTTACCCGCAAACTGCCGGCGACTAGCTCCCTTAACGTAGTCTTAAGCAAAGTCTTAGGGTCTTAAGTTAGAGTCCTAGCATATATATTTACGTTAAGTAAGAGGTCCTCGGCTAATTAAAGCCTAGATAGACTAAGGGTATAAGATATAAGCTTACTTAACTACGTTAACGCTACGGCTATCTACCCTATATCGCTAGCGTTAAAGGTATCTTTAAATAAGCGGGTAGCTAGTCGCACGACCTTAGTAGCGGTCCTTATATTCGCGGCTACTACTACGCTTAGTCTTGCTATACTAGTCGCGGCTATACTTAGGGCACCGCTATAAGCATAAGGGTAGCCGTACCGACTTATAATATCGGCTATATCGTTGTTAGTCCTACCGCCCTTAAGGCTATACTCGTTACCGCACGCCGCCTATACCCCCCTACGAAGCGCGATTAAACTAATAGCTACGATAAAGTAAGGTAAACTATAAGCTAGGTTAACGTCTTCCGGTATAGACTCCGACTATAAAGCGATTAGCTTTTCGGCCACTATTATAGCTATAAGTATAATCGGTCGCTAAAAGCTAAGTAAGGGGTCTTTACTACTCTCGCTTAGCATGCCTAGCAATATATTAATATAAGTATAGTAGTAGAATATCGACGGTAAAGTAGCTTATATGCTTATAGGTTATTATACCTAGCTATAGGTCCGCTTTTCTCCCGATATAAATAGTTATAAGGGTTAGCGGGTTTATAGGTATATATTGCAGTATAGCTTTAGTCGCGTCGTTTTACTCCTTCTTTATATTAATCGGGAGGACTATAGGTTAGCGGACTACTAACCTATATATTATAGTATCTACGTCCGCTAAGCGGAATATACTACGTAGGGCTTAAAGGCTAAGCTACGAATATAGGCTTTAGTAAGGAGGCGTGCCTTCCTTAAGTCTAAGAAGGTAGGAGCTTAAGAAGGATGCGATAGAACTAGCTATAGCCGAAGGGTTAACGTTATGCCCGTTCTACGTCTATCTTACTAGCACGTCCGTTATAATATTAGCAGGGCTAGAATCGTCTATCTCCGGTGCGAGCGTTTAGTATAGATTAGCGAGTTCGAAAGTAGTAGTCTTTAGCTATTATCGCTTCCTGCCTTACTATATCCCGCCTTGCCGTGCGTCGTTCGGTATCCTATCGGCTAGTGTGCTAAGCGGGCGCTTTCGACGCCGCGTAGTAAGCGCTATTTAAACCTACGTTTATTAAGCGAGGGAATTGTTTTTATATAAAGCAGCGCTAGATAAGTCTTACCGACTTATAGGCGCGTAAGGCACCGTTAAGGGCTTAAAAGGCTACTCCTATATACTGTTGTTAATAATACTTTAGCGAAAAGGTAATATACTTACTAAGGTGTGATTAGTAGGCCTTTATAAATAAAGCGGCCGGGCGACTTTAAAAGCTATATAAGCCCCGAGCCCCGGTTTTATAACTGCATTTAGTAGATAGGGAATGCCGCGAGGGATGTGGCGTAAGGGTAATAACCCCGACCCTTAGCTAGAGAGGCAGCGCGATAGGGTCGGGCGCGAGAAGCGCAGCGCGTAGCGCCGGCCCTCGTTCTCTCCCGGAGGGTGGTTGCCCCCTATAAGGTATATATATCGTAGACGGGGCGTAGGACGCTCCCGTTAACTATATTCGCGGCTTTATATCTTTTCCTAAAGAGGAAATCGACTAAGCGCGCGGCTTAGTAAGTTACTTACTATTAATATCAATTAGTATATACGCTAGTAGGATCGTAAGTTCTAACTAATACTTTAGTATTAGCCTTACCTTTAGTCCTAAGTAAAACTACTATACGTATATATATAAAGTACTTCGTATAGTATATACTAATTAAGTCGTGGGTTCTAACTAATTATTTAGTATACGCCCTACCTTTAGTCCTAAGTAAAACTACTATGCGTATATATATAAAGTACTTCGTATAGTATATACCGATTAAGTCGTAGGTTTTAACTAATTATCTAGCATACGCCTTACCTTTAGTCCTAAGTAAAACTACTATATATATATAGACGAAGCGGCTTTGCATAGCGGCGCTAGCCTCTTTTTTATCGCTTTTTAAGGCGAAGCGAACTAATAAGGAAACTTCTAGCTTGCCGCCTAAGGGCTTAGCGGGGAGAGTCTCCTATATAGCGAGGGCGCTTATATCGGCGACCTTAATAGAACCTTAAGCTACGATTACCTTGCGGGCTATAAGCTCGAAGCCGGAAGATAAGGTTAGCCGCGACGTCGTTAATCCACTCTACCCTATCTATAGAGCTAAAGTGCCTCTTAAGGTAGGCTTTCACATCGTCTATATATAGTGTTTTTAGTCTTAAGGTTTACTTACGAGAAGTATTAAGCATAAGATAAGGAGGGGATATACTATAATAGTATAGAACGCTATTATAGGTAGTAGGGTTCTTTTTACTTAATTAAGCATCCCTTTTGCCTCCTTAGCGCCCTTTCGTTCCTTTTCTTAGGGTATAATATAGGGTAGGGATCGCACTATGCCCCGGCAATAATAGCAGCCTTAAGACGGTCCGGCTTAAATTATCCTTCTTTAACCGTACTATTGCCGACCCTTATTATAGCGATAACGAACCGCATAGGCTACTATATTTCTAGCTAGTATATTAAAGACTTTAGGAAATCGTGGAAATAGCAGAAACTAAAGCTGCCCCTTAAGATAGCTTAAAGGGGCTAGGACCTAACCCGCAACCGCTATGCTCCTACGGTCCTAGATATACCTTATACTAGCGGCTAACTTCCACTTTACTAGTCTACGGACGAATCCCTTATGCTTAAGGTATAAGGGTCGTAAGGGCAACATTTAAGGCGGCTAGCTCGGGCATAAGTAGATAGCGTCGCGCGTATAGTCGTAAGTACTAGACCCCCTTAATATTTCTATTAGCTATAATGCTTAAAGCTCGATAGGCTTCCTTCGCGGGTGCTAATAACTATCTCTTAGCGGTAAGCCTAATAAGGCCGGCGGGCTATACTAATAATAACGTCTACGTCTAAGATACGGGGCAGGGCGACGACCTTATCTACGACGTGCTTGCCTACGGCTATAGCCGCGATGGCTTTTTCCTACGACTATATTAAGGAAGATATAGGCGTTAAGTTTATAGCCGGGTAAGCCACGCTCGACCGCTTATATACGGGCTCTAGCGACGGCGTAGTTAAGGTATAAACGTGCGTAACCGCTACGGCTACTTTAAGCGGGACATACTTAAGGCCCTTAGGCCTATCTTTATCGGCGCTTTTCTCGCCGGACTATTTAAAGCTAGCCGTCGCTAATGCTATAAGGCGGCTATTTCTACTCTTTATTAATAAGCGCGACGAGCACGCTACGCACCTTATAACGCTACTTAAGTCTAAGCGTATATTGCTCCTACTTTATAAGCCGTAACGACGGTCGGTAGGAGCGTCCTTACCCTATTAACTATACCTTATAAAGGGCATCACCCTCCGGGAGGACGAGGGGCGCTACGCCGCCCTTCGCGCCCGACCTTATCGCGCTGCCTTTAAGTAGGGGTCGGGAATAATTTACTATTAGCTATCTTTATTATCGCGTTTTCCTTACTACTTAGGTACCTATATTTTCCTTTCCTTACCTTTAAATAGGGTACGTACCTGGTTTTTTATCCCTCCCTCTCCCCTATACTTACCCTCTCGTCCGCTTAAACTATCGGCGGTCTTATTATCTCTCCTTAGCCCTTATACTTACGGCTAAAAACCCGCCTTATTATAAACTCGTTATTTATCCCTCGGCCTTAAGCCCTTAATCCTTACCTTAGCGACTTAAAGATACTATAAATAGCGGATAATCGGCTAAAGATACTTATACCGCCGGGCTATATATAGGAACTACGAGGGTTTATCGTTGCGGCTATATAAGGGGCGGATAATATAATAAATAAGCTCTCGTTTATCGTAGGGGATAACGCTATTATAGATAAGATTAAGAGTTAAGATAAAGAAGGGAAACACGATCTATATAAGCATATATCTATATTTTAGCAGACGCTCCGCTAACTTAATAGCGTAACCTACGGCAACGCCCGCTAACTTAATAATAAGGGGCTCCTAACGCTAAAGGGAACGCCGTCTAAGCTAACATAGCCGCGATACGATAAGCAATAGGCTCTTTATCGTATAGATATAGCGACAAAAGGTCTAAAGGCACTTAAGCTCGTATAAGTAACCTTAAAGCTATTAATAGACAAGCGAGCGGCTATTAAGCTATCGATAGATAAGTAAGCGGCTATTAAGCTATCGATATATAAGCGAGCGGGCATAAAGTTAACGATATACGAGCGCTTATTAGTTAAGTAGGCCCTTAAGGAGAACGCATAGCAGTAGATAGCGGATATTAAGGTATATAAAAGTGCTATATTTAACTAGAACGACTTCCACGAGATAGAAGTCGGTAAGGGCAGCGATAATAAAAATCACCGTCGCTTAAAGTCCTTAGCTTACTTTATTATATCCCTCGACGCTACTAGTATAGTCGGTAGAGTAAAGGTTTCTGTGTATAAGTAGGCCCTCTTCCTTAAGATAGAAAAGATAAGGGGTATAGGAAAGGTTAGACGGACTAAGGGCGACGCTAAAAAGGTGGCGGAGCGGTGCGGATAAAGTCGGCAGAAGGTGCTATATTACTTACGTGCCGGGCAAGCCTATTATAATATCTACGGCGGCTACCTCGGCTTAGTAGCGGGTTTATCGTTTAGTAATAAGGGGCCTTTAAAGCGAGACCTACTTAAAATAGACCTTAATTAGCTATAGAGGGCATTAGCCGCGCTTATTCGGGATTTATAATACGCCGAACTCTACGTACTAAGCCTTAGGCTTCTTTACGAGCTATCCTAAGGATGCTCCCTTAATTCTATCTTAATAAAGTGCCGCTACTAAGAACATTTAAGGACGCTAAGCGAGTAAAGCATATAGGCTATAATATAAACGGCTAGTTATCTTATTTAATATATTAAGCAGCCGATAAGGATATAAGATAGTATAAAAGTAATTAGTCCCGCAACTAATTTAAGTAGAGGGTTCCTTTAGTTATATCTACCTTAATTTATTAAGGGCGTTATAAATTAGTAACTTAAGGTACGAATAACTATACTATAAGGAAGCCTAGCTTTTTCTTCTAATTAAGTAACTCCACTCTTACCTTTATCCTACCGGCGATACTTAGGCTCTCGTAGTACCCTTAAAAGCCGCGACTAAGGTCGGCGGGAGCGCCCGGCGCCCCGCCGACGATACCTTATAGAGGGCAACTACCCTCTAGGAGAAGATAAGGGCCGGCGCGATACGCCGTGCTTCTCGCGCCCGACCCCGTTACGCTGCCTCTTTAAGTAAGGGTCGGGAACGACTACTCTTACGCCTTATAGGCGATATAGTCCCTTACGGGCGATAAAGTCTAAGATATAGAAAGCCTATAAGTAGCGAACGGGGCAGCAGCACTAAGCAGCCGACTTTATACGTAACGAGTTCGTATATATTTACCGCGCTATTTATATATTGCTTAAGCAATAAGGGTTTTCACGCCCCTACGCCGATTTCTACCTCTTTATTCTCTCTCTCTTTATTTACTTAACTCCTCTTTTTCGTTATTTACTTAACTCCTCTCTCTCGTTATTTACTCGACTCTTAGTATATATATACTAGCCTTAGCTCTAGCTTTTACTCTCGTTATACGTATTTTCTTAACTCTTTTACGATATAGTCCCTCCTTAAGCCTTAGCTTTAGTATCTCGTTAATAAGCCCGCTTAATAATCCCTATACCGGCTAGTTAAAGAGACTAAGCACGTCCTTAGCGATAGAAGGAGACGGACAATGCGGCCCCGCGCGCGATAACTATTAAAGCCTTTAAGGACTTAAGAGCGGCTACGGTAAGACGGATTACTAACGGCCGATTATAGGCGGCCCTATAAACCTTTACGATATAGGCTAAGTATAGCTTAGGCAAAACAAGACGCCGCTTATATATAGCGCTTAAGCGCCGAAAGGGTCCGAGGCGATAATATACTATGCTAGTTATATACGATTCCTTGCTAGCATAGGTTATATATTCGGTTTAATAGTGCCGGTTCCGGTATATATACTTAAGATCTTAAGCTGCCTAGCTAAAAAGGTAGTCGATAAACTAGACTAGTATAAGGCTATATACTACCTTTAGGTCTAGTTAAAGACGAACCCCGGACTTTAGTATAGGTCGTAGCCGCCTATCCTGCTAGCCTATACGCTAAAGTAGGCGGCGGGTTATAAGGAATATAAGTAGTTTAACTTTATATAGCTTAAGTTAGACCTTATAAGGGGGCTCGACCTTAGTTCGCTAATAACCCTCGATAACCTAAAAAACATAAGCATAAAGGGACGAGAGGGTAAGGATACTTATAATAAGGGTAACTTAATAGATATCGACGGTCCGTAAGACGAGGCGACGGCGACGTTAATAAGGCAGCCGGCTAGGCACCTTATTAGCCTATCCGCAACCGAGGATTTAATAGTATATACGAAGGAAGCTATATAGATAATAGCTATATATAGCGATAAGGCCGAGGACGATAAGCATAACGACGATAAGCCTAAAGGCGATAAGCTTAAAGTCGAGGCCCCCTTTACGGCGAGCGCCTATAACGATAAGCCTAAGGCCGATAAGCTTAAAGTCGAGGCCCCCTTTACGGCGAGCGCCTATAATAATAAGCCTAAGGCCGATAAGCTTAGAGTCGAGGCCCCCTTTATAGCGAGCGCTTATAACGATAAGCCTAAAGGCGATAAGCTTAAAGTCGAGGCCCCCTTTATAGCGAGCGCCTATAACGATAAGCCTAAGGCCGATAAGCTTAAAGTCGAGGCCCCCTCTACGGCGAGCGCCTATAACGATAAGCCTAAGGCCGATAAGCCTAAAGTTAAGGCCCCTTTTACGGCAAGCGCCTATAATAATAAGCTTAAGGCCGATAAGCTTAAAGTTAAGGCCCCCTTTATAGTAAGCGCTTATAACGATAAGCCTAAGGCCGATAAGCTTAAAGTTAAGGCCCCCTTTACGGCGAGCGCCTATAACGATAAGCCTAAAGGCGATAAGCTTAGAGTTAAGGCCCCCTTTATAGCGAGCGCCTATAATAATAAGCTTAAGGCCGATAAGCTTAAAGTTAAGGCCCCCTTTACGGCGAGCGCCTATAACGATAAGCCTAAGGCCGATAAGCCTAAAGTCGAGGCCCTTTTTATAGCGAGCGCCTATAACGATAAGCCTAAGGCCGATAAGCCTAAAGTCGAGGCCCCCTTTACGGCGAGCGCCTATAACGATAAGCTTAAGGCCGATAAGCTTAAAGTCGAGGCCCCCTTTATAGCAAGCGCCTATAACGATAAGCCTAATACCGATAAGCCTAGAGTCGACGCCGCAGTGTTAAAGATAACTATAATATAATCGACGGACGCTTAGCCCGGTCCCCGCCTACGACTTACTAAGGGCATAGAGGCGATCTTTAAATTGCCTATAAGGGAGCTACCTTAGTACGAATTTGCTACTAATAATGCCGAAGCGGACTAAAGGAGCGATAACCCCGTTAAGAAGCGGATTGTCGCTACTAAGCTAGGTGGCCTTAATAACCTTAAAAAGGATCGCCGACTATAAAAAGCCGCCTATCGCTTCTATAGCTATAAACCTATAAATACGGAATACGGGGCCCTACTACTAAGCACGGGTCGTAGGATGCGACTATATTAAATAGTAAACGTATATCGTATACTAAAGGTATATATACTAAAGAAGTATGCTAGTACCTTAAACTATAGTAAGCCCGGTCTTAAGAAGACGGCGGAGGGTTTAATAGTTATAGTAACTATATCCCTAGCCTTTATATACTACGATTATATTAATAAGCACCTAAAAGAGTATATACGCTTAGATAGCGGCTACGCACTTAATAACCCCTTCGGCATCCGGTGCTACTACTACGATAAGTTTATATAAGAGATCTACTAGTCTTTAGCGCGCGAGCCCTAGCTCGTTATCGCGCCTATAACTATCGTCTATTAGTAGATTAATGTATAGGACGATATCTCGACGCCGATAGTAGTGCTATATAATAGGATAACTATATCGGATAAGCCGATCCTCCTCTTCGGGCAGATTACGGGCGGAGAGGTCGTAAGCAAATCGTTTAATAAGCACGACGTAATAGCCTATATTAAGCTTAAGGGAAAGCTACTAGCGTATAAAAAAGTCTTCTTAAGGGCTAAGAACGGCCTACTTAAGGCGAGCGGTATAAGGGCTAAAGGCGGCTTATACTAATAGACGTTAAGTTTCTTAATAAGCCTTAATAGTCCCTTACTCTACTAGGTAATTCTTAAGGCAATAAGCAACGACGGGTCGATAGGCCGCGAACGAATAGTGCTTACGTATAGTTCGGCCGTTATCTTTAATAGCGGGATCGAACGTATATTCGGGCAGAGTATCGAGGTAGACTAAGTAGGCTTAAAGAATAAGAGGGCGGTCTACGTTATACGCTGCCTTTACCTATTAGCTATATACTATAACGAGTAGTAGGAGGCGAAGGGCGAGGGCATAACTATCCTTAATACGCTCTCTAAGCTATATAGCGTTAGGCTTTAACGTAAGTGCCGGGCTCTTATCTCCCTCCTTAGCGGCACGCCGATACTACGGGGGCTAAAGGACCTATAAGGCGTTATGCCTCTTATATACGCAAGACCGGATAATTAAAAAAAGGGGTAAGCGGCCCTTATATAGGCGTTCGATATAGCGAGGGAGGTAATAGATCGCCCGAACCGAGATTAAGCTATAATAGCCTAGTAGGAGACCTTATTAGCTATACTTAGCGATTATATATTTAAGCGGACCCTCGGCTCGCCCTTCCTTAATAGCATTATCTAAGACCTATAAACGCCTATCTATAAGTACCCCCCGTACTTTCCCGATACGGATAAACGGCACGAGGCGGCGTTTAACGAGTAAAGAAGCTAGCTTTAAGCGCGGATCTCGTCTATATAGAAGACGGGTAAGAAGGGCGCTGCGGAGAAGATTAAGAAGATAAGCGAGTTCTTAACTATGCTTTATTACGCCGTTATTCTTAGTATCGTCGCGGTGCTAAAGCTAGTTTAAGGTACCGAGGATAATATAAACGAGGTCCGCCCGGCAAGGAAAAACGCGCGAGCTTAATAAGAAGAGATAAGGCTTATCGAGGACAATATCTATCTTATAAAGTATAAGTAGCTTAAAACGCTTAAGTCGGTCGTTTTAAACAGCGAGGTCCGCTATAGTATTGTCTTAACGCTAGCGCCGATAAACGTATATATCGCAGCTAAGTAGCTTATTAAACGACTCCCTTCGACTAAGTACTATATCGTCCTTATTACGGCAAATAACCTAGCCCCGAAGGATAGGCCTAAGTTAGTTACCTAGCTTACCTTAAAGGCGAGTAAGGATATAAGGCGGATTATCGTTATATCTACTTATAGACTGCTAGCTATAGGTATAGACGGTTTTTAGAACTTTGCCGCGTACCTTATAAAGCTAGGCGAGCCTTTTACTACTAAGGAGACTAAGTAAGCGATTGGCCGTATCTATTATAGCGGCTAGCGGGAGGAGGTTAAAGTTTATAGTATCTATAGAGATAAGCGGTCGCTCGACTAAGAGCTAGCCTAGGTTAATAGCGCGCGGCAGAGCCTGCTAAACAGGGGCTCGATCCTTTCGCAGATAAGGTTATATACGTCTATAGAGGCGTAGGATTATAGCTAATATTAACGTAAACGGGGCGTAAAGGCCTACCTATCTTTAATTTAGGTTATATAACGTTCTACCCTATAATATTATTATAATTAAAACTATTA
>JAPEBW010002262.1:0-13565 GCA_027405785.1 Ophiocordyceps robertsii
CATATGTACGAGCAGGGGCCGTACGGCAAGGCAGTACGCTCTGTAGAGCGCACCGCCTAGCAATGACCGTTTGTCCAAGTCGGTATGCTGCAGTCCGCATCAGCTCGGCCTTGAGAGGCGGCGCCATGGCTGATTGGCAGGGCTTGCAGGCGGTGGAGCATCGGGAAGCGTCAGTTGCCACGCCCACTTGCCGCCGCCTTTTGCCTGACGGAGCAGGTTGTATCGATGCGCCTACCTATCTACAAATATATCACTTTATGCACGAATATGTATAGATATACAGAGTATTCGTACAGAATGTGCGCATATGTACCTACCTAATGTATCTACCTAGGTGCCTTAGGTACAGTACAGTATATTACGCAGTCGGTCCATGCGTCGTTGGATTTGTTGTGACGAATTGCAGGCTCCGTGGGCCCAGCCAGCCCGCCAAGTGCCGCCAGGTACCCAGCCTCGCACCGCCCTGCCTTTCCTGGCACTACCAGTACTCCCGGGTACCCAAGGTAGGCAGGGTCGCCTGTGCACCATGACAGCCGTGGCATGAGACAGAGCATTCTCTTGGTCAAGGCCGACCGCACTTGACACATGCGGCAAAGAGTCACCGACTCAGGCATGTCCGGGGTGCTCTTGGCTTGGAACAGCGGCCTCGGGAAAGAGGGCACCGAGCCCGCCCGGGCCTCACCATGGCACACGGCCAAAGGGCCATCATGTGCGGCTTGGAAGGCCGAGCTTGATCCACGATGCCCCTCCTTCGCCCCCTCGTCCAACATGGCCCTGGGCCTTGCTCGCAATTGTGCCATTCCTTGTGCTGGGTTCCCTTCGCCTAGCCTTGCCCGTGTATCAACGCCACGACAGTTACCGACGGGCCCTCATGCCACCGACAGCAGCCACCGACAGCCCCGCCCTTGGTCCGCCACGTCATGCCGCCTGCGTGCGTCATGTCTCTGGATATCCAGCAGCAGTCCGCGTTGGGTACCGCCGTGGCGGCAACGAGCGAGCTGAGGCACGATCCCAGCTTCAGCCAGAGCTGGACACACCAACAACTCCAGTCAACCGTCCGCCTCGAAAGGAGCAGCATGTGCTACGCCGGCCCCAGCACAAGTGTGCGAGAGCACAGTCGGCCAACCGGTTCCGCGTGTAGTTCCGACGGCCATTCGCTACCGGGCGGCTGCTTATTTCGCGGTCGCAAATGCAACGTTGGCTGTCGACTTGTCGTCGTCGACTTCGACGCTGACGTACAGTGCCAAGGCACTGGGCCACAGTACCTACGTAAATCGTCTGACCAGGTGTGGCCATCTATATCCCTCTTCGTCTGTTGTTCGCAACTTGTTGGCGACCTCTCTGCGCCTGTTGCGACGGGACGATTCAACTGGAACGAGAGCGTACATATCCGTACAGTAGAGACCACCACCCTCCTGTCTTGCAATTGTTGCAACGGCTCCTCGACATTGTACTGAAACACGACCCCCCATCCCCCCATTCCGTTCATTCGCGGCAGCGTCGAGGTGCGGCACTGGGGGTGCGTGGCGGCCCCCCTGCTTGGCCGTTGGTACTGCTAGGTACCTACCTGGGTAGGTATTCGTACTCCGTTAGTCGGTACCTTGTAGATTTCCGAGACTGAGACTCGCGAAGCTTGATCGACCAACAAGCCTCTTTTCAAACCGCAATAGGCAGCTGCTGTGTGCGGATAGACACGTCTCTTACGGAACCACCACGCTGCAGTCGCCAGGCCCATCCATCCCTTTTACTCGACCTTCAATACTGTACAGCACTCGCAGATGTGGCCCGAAAAGTCGCCAGCGATTATCCGAATGGAAGTACCTTTCTTCATCAACCTACCTATCCAAGTACGGATACATCCTAGAAGGTTAGGTAGGTACCTAGGTAGGCACTTAGCTAGGTACCTACCTAGGCACTTGGGCAGATACATGAGATACCGACAGGAACCTGCCTTACTAACCTGATATCTCCCTGTCAGCAAACCCCCCCCCAAACGCCATTGACAAAATGGCAGTGGGGGGTACCCGACCACCATTGTTTGTTCAGCGGGCTTGGGAACTTGCATGCCCCGGTCAAGCGCATCAACCAGCAACACCAGACAGAGGCGGGTCCCACGCTCTCTACATGCCGGGCGCGAACGGGCAAGCTGCATCTGCACATGTTCAGTGTGTTGCACCTGCAAACCGCCTGTCCACGCCCCTCTGGGACCGACGGCGGATTGTCCGGTAGGGGACCCGAACAGCAGACAAAAGGCACGGTGCCATGGTGCCCTGACATATGTAGAGAGAGCGCGTACCGCCTCGTGCCCACCTCGACTTCCACTGCGGCTGCAGCAGGGTTGGGGGGGCAGGAGAGCGCCAGGCACCGGAGCACATTTCAAGCGAGCCCCCAGGGCGTTTCAGGGACCGCACCCCCGAGATCATCCCATCATGACGGTCGGCTTTGCCGCGACCCGTCCCCCCCCCCCTCCGGTCGTTCTTCCGGGGCATAAGGTCGTCGTCTACTGTACTGTTTGAGGAGCCGGCACAGACTTAGAACGATGCGTGCGCTCCAGTTTAGGGCACCGCGTCTTCCACGGAACCGTCCGAGGAGGAAAAAGCATTCATCCTACTAAGGTAGGTACCTAGATAAAGTAGATGTACGAAGCACAGTACCTCGCAGCACCTCTGCCTGAGTGCCTTTGACATAAAAGTTTAATTCTGCAGGTTGTTCTACAACAGCGACGAGCGGCAGTGCCGTTCGCCGTCGTGTTGCCTCGTGGGAGCCCTTGTATCTCCAAGTAGGGATACTCTGTACCAGGCAAGCAGAAACGTCCCGCCGTCTGCAACCACCCCCCCTTCCCCCCACATGCATGGCCCGCCTTGGCGGATGCATCCTCTTGTTGTTCTGGCAGGCCAAAGAGGATGAGGGTGGGCGTCCGAGGGGCTCGCGTGTTTCGCAGCCGCCGTGCAATCCATGCACATTACAAGAGCCTTCCATGCAAAGCAATCCAGGTGGTGACGGGACCGTTTCGCCTGCCGACGGGCATTTGCAAGAGCTACTTCCTCTCCAGACGCGAGCATCGCATGCAAGTCGCCGAGGCGCAAAGCCAAGTAGAGAGAGGGGGCAGCCGACAAGGAGATGGACTCCCCGTGTGCCCGGGAATAGTCGCCACAGCTGTTAAGCGGCAAATATGGAAACCTCAAAGGTGCCTGGCCGCCAAACAACTCGTATAAGTGTGCCCAGCCGGGATCCAGGCGGATAGCAACTTTCTTGCGACGGACTGACCGAGGGGTGGCCTGTTGCTCGCCGTGATGTCAGCGCGAGGCTTGTGAGACTCTTGAGGATAGTCAGCCGCCTTGTCTTGTGCCACATTCTCTGCCTGCTTCGCGGCCCCGCCGGACTCTGACCCCGGGACCTCTCAAACGTGTAGATCCCAGATCCCCAGGGCGACTATTGCCAATCCATTTTGGCTCGCCCGCGCCGGGCACATGCCAATTGTCCATGAGCCCATGCCAGTCCACAGCCATGTCGGTGCTGCTGCAATTGCAACATTGGCAAGCAAGATGAGACTCGCCATCGTGGGCAACACTGGTTATTGGCACCAGAAAACGTGTATGCAGGGCAGGGGGGACGCAACCTGGAAGCCAGCTCGGCCTTTCTCGACGCCGTGCACACACATGCAGGCCACGCTGCGGCGCGGGCCAAGCAGTCATCCACCCCAGCCTTGGGCAGCTCCCCAAGGATGCGGAGAGCCGGCTTGGGTACTGAGAAAGCAGCGGCCGGCTCTCTCGGGCGACAACGGCCGTCACCAAGCAGGCGAGCCGGCCGTCCATGTTGCCTGGGTCCGCCGAGCCAGGGAACTCTCTGGACCAAGGGGTGAGACTTTGGCGCGGAGACGACGACGCACACTTCCGCCTCGAACTGCGCGAAACCTTGATTTGCCGTGTAGGAGGAAGCGAGCGCCGCTTGCTGACCTGCACACTAGTGTTGACGGTGGCACAGGCACAGGCACAGGCACAGGCACAGGCACCTCGATCCACCACCGTCCTTTGGCCGCCCGTGCCACGAGAGCAGAGGGAGTGGACGCCAACACACAGGCGTCGTGGCGACGTCGGCGTCGGCGGGAGAGGGGCAGGGGCACGACGGTACGCCAAGACGAAGATAAAAAAGACGAATAGGAAAAATGTCGAGGAATAAGGCAGTGGTGCGCTGGGAGCCGAAAGCTAGACGACTGGTAAAGGGAGGTGCGCCTCCCCCACTTCCCTCGCCACCCAAGACAATACGAATCAAGGGAAAATGATGACTGATATTATAATCCGTGTCTATCGAGCCTATTCCAACGCCCCAGGGACACCAAACCGGACGCGGCCCTTTCCCGCTCACTGCCCGTCGACTAGGGCCGTGCAGGCTTTGGCGGACGGGCAATTGAAAGAACCAAACAGGGCCCCTTTCCAGGGCCCGGGCGATCAGCGCCTGCTGCCCATCTTGTTTCTGCAGCGAAACAAATCGGTAACATTTTCCTGCCGATTGGTGACGAGATCTGGGCGACGGGCGCCCGGCCATGGTCGGTCTCCTCCCAAGTCAAATGCTCGAGTCCGCCGGCCTATCAAGCGCCTCTTCGCCTCGGTCTTGCGACGCTGCGCTGCATGCATGATACATACATGTCTATGTACAGTACACACGTAGATGCATCGCACGCACGGTACATATCCGTACTTGGGTGTCCCTTCGGTCCTGCGAGGCTGGGTGCTGCTAGTGCAATGGAGAGCCGAGAAGCCAAGCGCCTTCCCCCGCCCGCCAGACTCGCACGAGGCGTTCCGTCGTCCAGTGACTTGGCCGGGCTGCATCACTGGCACACATCAGAATCGTCTGTCCCGCCGAAATGTGAGTGCCTTGTGCCTTGTACAACCGCGAGGGCACGGATAGTCCGCCATGATAAGGCTCCGGCAGGTGACCTCTCTGGGAGCTGATATTCTCCACTTAAACTAACGAGTATGTCGTTATACACAATATAGGTACTCTTTCATTTCTCCGTTGCCAGCCCATTACACTCAAACTTTGGGTACTACTAGGTAGGTAGGTACTGTGTGGTAGTACGAATACACACATGTCAGTAGTAGGTAGGTAGGTAGGTAGGTAGTGGTAGTAGCAGTAGTGTCAAGTACGAAGTACTAGTAGCGGATGCAAGGACGTGATGCCAAGAAGTGCCCCAAGGTGCCCGCCCCAAGGTGCCCGCCCAAAGGCTCCTTCTGGTGCGCTACCAGAGCCCAGCCGCCAGCGCGCTTGGCTGCTTCGCCAGGGGCACCCATCAGTACCCAGGTAGGTACTTCAGGTACCTAGAATACTTTCCTTGCACAAATTCAGGGAGTCCCTGCCTCGCCTCTGGATCCCTGCGTTGTTCCGCCACGGTGCGATGGACATGCAATTGCCTAGGTAGGGACATCAGACACCAGTTCACATGAAGCTCTCTACTGGCTTGGCTTAGCTGGGCGATGATGTGCAGAACACCTGACAAACCCGACTGGTGTTCTGGTCCTTGCATAAAAAAAGGTGGTCGTGACTTGAGGTGACGCCTCCTCCCGTCTCGTTGTTCTGGGTACCACCTACCGATTGTACTTGCCCGCGGCACCTCGCCTATTGGCGTCAAGGGTGTTATGGTTTCTTACTGTAGGTACCTAGGTACCTAGGAACCTCTTCACTGGGTGGGTAGGTATCCCCAGGTACTTGCCCATGTGCCCAAGGTGGCATGCAAGTCAGGCCGCTCCGAGCAGAAAGTCGCCGCATCTTTCACATTCATGTCAATGAAATTGACCTCTTTCCTGACCCTTGGCCCCGGGTCGCCGACGATTACAACGGGTATCCCGTACGGTAGCACACAGGCACTGACGTCCAGAGCCTTGAAAAAGGCGGGAGTCTAAGGTACCCCTAGGTGCCTTGGTACTGCATCCCGGCAGAAATGGTGGTGGTGATGGTACATAGCAGTACCCCGCCACCACCCCCCTGGGTGGGCTCGGGCTGCTAGCACCGTCATCGAGCCCCCCGGGGCGACGCTTCAGCACCACTCTCAGGGCTCCAGCGACTTGGTACCGATAGGTAGGCACTACCTAGGTAGGTAGACAAGGTACTACATTAGTAGTGAGTGCGAGGGGGAGGTACCTCGCGCCCGGTGTACCTAGAGGTTTCATGGCCGCCTCCGCCGCCCAGGTACTGTACCGGCACTGTACCTCGTAGCCGGGGCGGTTTCCATGGCTGCCAGCCAGTCCACCACACCACGGCCCACGCCCTCTCTCTCAACTGATCAAAGTCTCCAGTGGCTGTCCACCCGCCCCCCCCCATACCCCCCCTACCCCAGTAAGCTTCCGCCCATCCCTCTCTTCCTCTTTGCTTCCTCGTCCGTGACGGGGGAGCGACATCTCTCTCTTCTCCTCCTCCTCCCACCACGCTCGCCCCGAGAGCCCATTCACCGGCTTCTTTCTTTGGCCACCGACTATTTTGGATTACTGTTCCCGGTCCCATTCACCCGTTGCTGCTCCTATTGTGCGCTTCCCATTCATTGCTCTCCCTAATGGGGGGACGCCGGCGGCCCAGTGTCTTTGTTCTCTGCCGGCCGTCTACAGCCATTCACCGACGAAGCGATCCTAGATAAAGCATTCGACAATGTGACGACCTCTCACTCGACACCTTTTTCTCTCTCAGAAGCAACAAACCCATCGCGCTTCCTTCCAACCATCGCCCCCCAACTCCACCGGTTTCCCTCCACCGCCACGGAGATCGACATCATCCACCATTCGCCCTTCGAACCACCCGAGCCTCGCCCACCTCGCATTGGCACGCGCATACGACAACCATGAACTCCCTCAAGGTCCCGGAGAGCGGCTTGCTGCTCGACGGCTCCTCTGAAGGGGACGACTCCTCGCCCCCCCAGGCCTTTGTCCTTTCCCTTAGCGACGCTGTCGTTCAAAACCTCGTTCAGAGTGCTCGCAATGGCGAGGACCTGCACCTCGCGTTGGGGAATGTTCCGGTACGTTGAATATTTGAAGTCCCTCTTGCCTCAACCCGCTGCTACGCGCGTATCTGCTACAGGATGAGGCGTTACCGAGCCGTGCCTTGTTTTCGTCTTGTTGCAGTGGACAAACATGCTGACAGCCATATCCTTTTAGACCCTGCACTTTGGCTCTCATTCGCACGCAATCGCCCCACCCGACGACGATGTTCCCTACGACTTGTACCTCACGAAACCATTCGAATCGTCGCGCAAGGCTGAGAGGCTTCCCCACACGAGCTCGCTATTCAAGAAACCCAAGCAGCCTGCTCCGGAGCAGAAGAAGAGCTCGGCCAAGGCAGCAAAAGATGCGGACCAAAAGACAAATGGGGCCCCCCTCAGCGGCAAAAGCTCAGTATCTTCTGCTTTGGATTCCGACATGGAGACTCTCCAGAACGGAATGGCGGCCCGTGAGGCGGGACGAGAGAGGTATGACTCGAGTCGAGGTCAGGTTCCTGGGCAGCCAGATACTAATCAGTTCTAAAAGAGCTCGCGTGGTCGAGAAGCTGCCTGCGTCAAGGAAGGGAGCCGACAAGGCAAAGGGAAAGTTTTGGTCCAACTATAATTCGACGCCCAAATCAATGCCGACATCGCCCGCCCTCAACAACTCTGCGGCCTCGCCGGCTTCGACCCCTGCCTTGGACGCCTCGCAGCAGGTGATGGAACGAAAGAAGGAGCAAAGAGTCATACTCGTCCACGAGTTGGCCGTCAGGGACCGGACAACGGAATACTTGCGGGAAAAATGGGCGGCCAAAGAATCAGAGTTTCGGCCAACTCTGGAGAAGATGGCTGAGCTCAGCCCCGACTCTAACAAGTGGGCGATGAAGAAGTCTTGCTGGAAAGAACTGGACGTGTGGAAATACGACTACGGCACCCGGGAAGATCGACAGACAGCCATCGACAACGCCGTTCGCCAGTACGACAAGCAAAGACTGTCGTCATCCGAAGTGGAGTGGCAAAGGCTGCTGCCAGCTGAGGAGCGAGGCAAGGGCAAGTGTTTGAGCCGCCTGCAGGCCAATCTTGCCAGGGGTCCTGCGCAGCAGCCAGCACCAAAAATCAAGGTACAACGGGCGGAGGACAGTTCCGGGTCCAAGGACGACGGGGACAGCTTGGATACTGACAAGCCCAAGGCCAACGGGGAAAGCATGTCGAGATCGAATTCGAACCCGCTGCCCGCCAAGTCGAGCAAGGTCACTGCGCCGTCGGCTCAGGTCAAGCGCCTCCTCGGGAACACCAAGACCAAGGCCGCAGCGCAGAAGCCGTCGCCTACCAAAGCGGCCAAGCCTGTGGGGAAGCCAAGCAACGGGCGCGTCCTGTCGGCGGCCATAATCGAGAACTCGGACTCGTCGGGCGACGAGGCCCCGGCGCAGAAAGCCAAGCCGGCCACTGCCAAGCCCAAGGACACAGTCATTGTCAAGACGAGACCTCTGCATCGCGCACCGCCCGCCGTCAAGCCGCAGCAGCTACAGCCGCCGCCGCCGCCGCCGCCATCGCGCCCCGCGGTCAAGCGCAGTCGCGACGACGACGACTCGAGCTCTAGCTCCGGGACTCCTCTGTCGAAGCGGATCAAGCCAAAGCAGCCGCCGCAGCCTGCGCGCAACATCAAGCAGCGACCGCCCAACCCACCAGGCCCGGCGTCCCGCAGCGCTGGCGCGCCCTCGTCGCTGAAGAGCAAGAAGACTTCGCCGACCAAGTCTTCGCCATTGGCCTCGTCGCCGCCGACCAACGCATCGGACCTAGACGAGGAAACGCCGCCGGCGCCGTCCAAGAAACGCAAGGCCGAAAACGATAGCAAGCCGGGAGCGACGAAGCGACGGGTGATTGAAAGCGTGCCGACAGACGTGCTGAGCAAGGCGCACAAGTTCAAGGCGTTCTATCAGAAGTACGAGGCACTGCACTGGGAGATATCGGCGCTCACCGACCCGCCGCACGAGAAGCTGGCCGACCTGTTGGACATGAGAGGCCGGCTCCAGATGATGAAGAAGGAGATTTACAAGCAGTACTCGCCCGGCCGAGAGTAACGAGGAGTCGGTTGAGGGCATGGACATTGGACGAATTTTGAACGCCCGGCAAGCAAGAGAGCGTTGATTTTGAAAAACATTTGGCAAAGGCCATGAACGGCGTACAGGACAGGGCGACACGCGCGCCCCCCCCTTTTTTTTTCTTGACGCCGACATTTGTCGTGTGCATTTGCATCGGGAACTATGGAAGGCTAGGGGATTTTGCAGCAACGGAGCTATACGCAGGATGCTCCCAGGCGCCGGGGCGGGCCAAGTGAGAGATTTTAGTCGAGACTTTGATACCACAAACTTGAAAAGCCCAAGAGGCGAATAACAAGAGAATTGCAAATAGACGAAGCAGATTGAGTATGACTAAGGAAGGTATGTTGTATGGGTGAAGGCCTGAGGGCGGTAGTCGCCGGGATGGGTCTGGGAACGTCTGTAGCGACATTTGACGTGCGCGGAAGGTACCTGGAACCTACATAGGTACCTACCTACCTACCTAGGTACCTAGTGTAGGTACAGCAAGTACAGCGAGGTACCCTTTGTATCGGGGCGGTTGCTCGTCTAGGTGCTCACCTACAACCTAGGTACCTAGGTAGCGAGTGGTACGAAGGAGTGATTTTGATGGGCGAGTATGTAGGAGGTCTAGTGGCAGGGCCAGCCTCTTGGTCGAGAATATCTAAAACAGGCTGGCCCTGTCTGAATGGGCGCAGGGGACAAGCAAAAGCCTCTTGCGTGAACGAGGCACGATGCGAGTGATGGGTTTGTGTATGACGCACATGCATAAGTGGTACGAGGAAGGCTTTGGTGGGACTGTGGCACAAAAGCGTCGGCCAAGAGAAGAGAGCAGCAGCGTGTATTCGTACCTACATACATACTCTGTACGGATACTATTAGTAGGTATGTACTGCCTAGGTAGGTAAGGTAGGTAGGTAGGTAGGTAGGTAGGTATCAAGCCACTACTATTCGTACTTGCCTAGTAACCATGCACCCTCTTCTCTACGGCCCGGCAAAAGCATGACGCGGCGGGAGCAGGCAACGTCCAACAACACTCAAGGGATATCAGGACACGACGGGGATCAATGCGGACGAGCCATGCGCAGCAGGCCTTCGATGCAAGTGAAATGAGTAAACACAGGGCGACGAAATAACAGGTGGTTGCGAGCGGAGCCGCGCCAGATATCCCATCTCGGTCCACCGCGGAGGCGAGGGATCCCCCCCCTTCGTCATGCTTGTCCGGCTCGCAGCGGCAGGTTGGTGTGAGGATGAACAGGATTTGTTTGTATGCGATTGTGTGTTTGTCCATCCATGGCTTGGCCGCAATGCGGATTTGCGCTTCCTCCCTGGCTTACAGCGCGCCTCCTTGGCGTACGGCGCGCGCGCGGCCCGGGCCCAGTGGGGGGGCCTGTAAGTCAAGTCAAGGTCGCCGTTTTTTACGGAACTCGTCTCGTCGTCCGTCCCGTTGCGGCTCCAGAAAAACCTCCTCCCCTGAAGTGGAAAACCAACGGCAAGGAGGGAAAAAAAGAAAGAAAAGCACGATGAGGACCAAGCCAAGACCCAATAAACCAGGTCGAAGCCAATGACGAGTCGTCTTCTTCAAGGAACCTTTTTTTCGGCGAAGCAGGCGAGATATTGCATGCATTCTCTCCACATCGCACGCCTCGCCTCCTTTTTCTGCGCCTGTCAACTCCACGACGTCGAGTGCCTGTCTAGCTGAGCGAGGGAACCTCCATCCGGCCTCCTCATTGTTCGCCTGAACCTGGGGTAGAAAAGGGGGCCAAAAGGCCGTAAAGGCAGCAAAGGCAGCGAGCAAACATGACGTCGCCCCTGGACTGGCCGCAGATGTGGCAGAAGCCGAGCTGCGAGGTGCTCGTGGCCACGCTCGACGCCCTGGAGCTGAGCCCGCCGACCTGGAACAGCGCGGGCGGGCCGTCGCAGCCGGCCCACGAGTCGCCGGCCAGCCAGCGCAAGGGCGAGGCGGCGCGGTATCTGTCCAGCATCATCAGGAGCCCGCTGGCGTGGATCGACGACGAGGACCGCCGGGAGCGCGTGTGGGAGCTGGCCAGCAGGCGCATGGCGGAGCGGTGCGGGCGGACGGCCATGGGCGAGCTGGTCCGGCGCTGGCCCTTTGCCGCCGGCCCCGGCGAGACCTTTGAGCTGACGGTCCGGGAGCCGGCCCTGACGGGGGACTCGCTCGGTTTCAAGACGTGGGCTTCGTCGTACGTTCTGGCCCGCCACCTGCCGCGCCTGGCCGCCTCTGTCAGCACGTCATCGTCGTCGTCGTCGTCGTCGTCGTCGTCGTCGTCGTCGTCGTCGCTCTTCAAGCTCTTTGATGAGTCTCTCGGCCAGCCGCGGCCGTCGGTGCTCGAGCTCGGCTCCGGCACGGGCCTGCTGGGCCTGGCTGCCGCTGCGCTCTGGAGGGTGCCCGTCGCGCTGAGCGATCTGCCGGACATCGTGCCCAACCTCAAGCACAACGCCCACGCCAACGATGCACTCGTGACTGCCCGCGGCGGGTCGCTGACGGTCGGGGCCCTGACATGGGGGGGAGGGAACGGGTGTGAGGACGACGTTGACCAGGATCTCTTCGGCGTGCCCTTTCAGTTCAAGGTAAACCCGTTTCCCCCTCTCTTTCTAAACGGAGAAACTATCCACCTCTGCCGACGAGAGACTTGATCCGTGAAGCCATCCCCTCGAGAGCGCGTACTACATAGCAGCCCCCTGCGAAAAAGGGCCATTCCAGCTCACGCTGACGCGCCGCCGCCGCAGATTGTCCTCGCCGCCGACCCGCTCTACGACGACAATCACCCTGGCCTGCTGGCCTCTGCCATTGGGCAGCACCTCGCGCTGGGTCCGGACGCGCGGGCCGTCGTCATGGTGCCGCGGCGCGACGCCACGACGTCGCGGCTGCTCGAGGCCTTTAGGCAGGCCATGCTGGACCTCGAGGCGCCGCTGTTCTGCGACGAGGAGGACGAGCTGGTCGGGCAGGACGACTGGGTCGACGACGACGAGGCCGGGGCGGTGCGGTGCTGGCTGGGCGTGTTTTCGAGGGGCGGCACGCCGGCGAGCTTCTGCTGCTGATGATGATTGTGTGTGTTTGTGTGTCAGGGTTCGTCTGCTTGCTGTCATGGGAGGGGCGTGTGTTTGTCACGGACAAGGGGTCGGTTTCCCATCAGCGATACTTCTGGACATGGACATGGGACAGACACGGGCGTGGGACAACAGCGGGCTTGGGCTTAGACTTGGACATAGACGTAGACTTGGACTTGGGCTTTGGACTTGACTTGGGCTTTGGACTTGACTTGGGCTTTGGACTTGACTTAGACTTGGACTTGGCTTAGACTTGGACTTGGATTTTGGCGCCGAGGGAAAAAGATGGACATGGGGAGGAGAGGGGCAACTGTTGCCCGAAGCCCGTCGCCCATGCAGGTGCCCGCGAGGCCCCTTGTCCCACGGCTACGCGCCGCTCGGGCGTGCGTGACCAGCCGTCAGTGAAGTGGTTTCAGCGTGTACGAATGTATGGCAAGGCTGAGAGAGAGAAGGGTGAATTGGCGCAACGAGCAGGAGGAGGAGGCACGTGGGCGTCGCACAAGGGCAGTGCGGGGTCGTCCAGGGGGAAAATGGAGACGGAGGCGACGAGGGGAGACGTGTCCGTCACTGTCGACCAGACGCGGCAGACATGCTGAGGCGGAGACGACGGACGAGACTGAAGAGGGAGGCGAAGTCGGAGGCGAGGAAATGGAAGAGTGCGGTAGGAGACCTCCGAGGACGGCCCCCCCCCCCCTGGAGGACTCTCCTCCCCCCCTCTCCTTGGACTTGGAAGAGAGGCGGGCAAACAAAGACGTGCGCGCACCAGGCGGCTGACGGAGGCAACGGCAGTCAGACGAAAGCCGGTCGGGCTCCAAGATGGCCTCTGCCCCCCACCGCCTCCGAGGACGTGGCGTGACGTCGCCCGCCTTGGAGCACCTTGATTCGGGGCCGGCCGTTCACGTGGCGGCGAGCTTCTGCTGCCCATGCGCTCGGCTTCGTCAGAGACGCCAGGGGCGGGGAAACTTGCCGTCTCGTCTTTTGCGTCTGCCTGGCTGCAAGCTTCGGCAAGCCAGGCTGTGAATGCGCGGAGCGTTGCTGCACACTCGCTGCGCACCTGCTGCACACACGACGCTCTCGGCGAGGACAAGCAGAGCCGGAGACGGGGGGATTGCAGCCGCTTTGGCAATCGTGGCCTCGATAAGGCCCCTCGCCGCCTTATCTAACTATATCCATCCTATGCAGTCGAACTACAGCGTCAATAGGGGGGAGGGGGGTGACAGCTGGCGAGCCCTCGCCGCGGCCACCATGGCTGTCTTCTGCTCTGCCGCCTCGCCCTCTCCCACCGCCTGTTCGCTCTCCTGACCTGTCGACCCGCCGTGCTCTCAAATCGTATCCGGAGCACACGCAAAGTCGTCACCACCAGCCTCGCGCCGAGCCTCGCGCCTCCCGTCATCCCATCACGACACCCTTCAACCCTCGGCGCGCTTCTCCCCCCCAACGGAAGAGGCCAC
>JAPEBW010002263.1:0-13552 GCA_027405785.1 Ophiocordyceps robertsii
TTATATCTTTTAAGGTGCTTTTATAGTTAGAAATAAGTCGAACTATAGTTAAGATATCCCGTAGAAATCCTTGAAAATCCCTTAAAGATACCGGCGGAATCCGCTTAATAGTTTCTATAGTATCTCTTATAGTTAAAGACGTTATAAACTATAGTAAAGTAGGCTCCTAACCCTCCGTAGTTATATCTTAAAAACCTTAGCAGGGTCCGACTAGTAATATTTATCGTATCTCCTTAAGCGAGCTTTTATAGTATATATTTTAAGCGTTGCCGTCGCGGGGTTTTATAAGGCTCCTTAAGAGTAAAGTAAGGAGTCTAGGCGTGGCTGTTTAGATTCTATAATAGTAAAACTATAATTCGCGAATACCGGAGTATTTTTAATAGGCTTAAAATAAGAGGTATTATACGCTAACTATACTATAAGCAATTTAAAATGCTAATTATCTTACTAATAATTTATAAAGCTTTTAAGATATTACTTAAGAGTTTTATTTAATCGTTTTATTATTCTATCTATAATAAGGTAAAAAGTAGTAAATAATTTATGCTTTATACTTAAGGCTTGCGTTAAACTTTACTAGAAATTCGAAATAAATTTCCGACCTTTATCCGAAATAATTAAACTTAAAAGTCCTCGATTAGCAATAATATATTATATAAAAGTATAAGATAACCTTTTTATGTCTATAGCTTTATATATTAAAATAAAATAGCTATACTTCGTAAGATAATTAACTATAACTAAAATAAAATTGTATTTTATACTAGTTGTAGGATCTATAGACTTTAGTAATTTCGTAATAAAGTTTAAGGCTAAAAAGTCTTAAGGTCTTAAAGGAACTTTTAGAAGAATTAAGTTATTATAAGGCTTATATTATATAGCCTTGCTTTTATTATATACTTCGCATAACATAATAACTCCTTAGATTTTCTTACGGAGGTTATCGGTATTACAATAGTTTTTAATCCTATTATATGTTTTCGTAATACCTTAATGTCTATATAAAGGGTGCGAATAAAAATCCGTTATTACTGTTTCCTCAGTCTTTAAGGTAAGGAATAGCTTATTCTTATAAAGCGATATTTTTCCTTATTACTTAAGATTTTTATATCTTTTCCTATTTAAGTTCTTATAAAAATCCTTAAGTAATTTTAAAGTAGTAAGGTCTCCTAATATATTAAATAGTATATATAACGTCTTTAACTTTAAATTACTATTATTATTTAGAAATAATAAAGTCTCTTTATAAGGCTCTTTTTTATTATTAAGGTCCGGTTGTTAGCCTATTATATTAGCTTGGTTATTCTTAAAACCTTTCTTATAAATAATCTTATAGTTAAATTTTAAAAGAAGTTTAGCCTATCTTATTTACTTAGTACTTAACTACTACGTCGTGTTAAAATAACTAATATTCTTCCAGTCCGTATAAACCTTAAGGTTATATTTATTTCCTAAAATATAATACCGAAATTCTTAAAAAGTATATATAATAGCGAAGAATTCTTTTTTATAAATTAAGTAATCAATCTCTACACCTACTAGCTTCTTTAAGTAAAACGCTATAGGTTTAAGAATATTTTTCTTATCGTGCTAGCTTAGCTACGCACTTAATATAAAATTAAAAGCATCCGTTTCTAACTTTAACGGCTTCTTTATATTATAGGTATTTAATATAGGTTCTTCAATAAGTAATCCTTTTATTTTTCTAAAAGCTTCGTCTACTTTTAAGTTCTACTTAAAAGGGTCCGTTTTAGCTCTCTTTTATACTAATAATATTGGTATAAGTATCTTAAAAAAGTCCGATATAAACTTCCTATAATAATTCACATATCCTATAAAGCTTTAAATTTCCTTAATATTTATAAGAATTAGCTAATCTTTAATTATAAAAATATTTTAAAGGTCTATTCCTATATAAAAAGAAGTAATTATATACCTTAAAAATTCTACTTTTTATATATAAAAGCTATATTTCTCCGGTAAAATATATAAGCTAGCTGTTCTTAACGCTTTTAGCACTATATCGACTTCTTTATAGTATTACTTTAGCGTATTAAAGTATATAATAATATTATTTAGATAAGCCGTGTAGAATTAGTTTAAATAAGGATTTAATATACTATTTATTCTTTTTTAAAGGTTGCCGGTATATTAGTTAATCTTAAAGGCATAACTAAAAATTCGTAAAGTCTATATCGCGTTTTAAAGGCTATTTTAAATTCGTCTCCTTTTTTAATACGTATTTAGCTATAAACAGATTTCAGGTTAACCTTAGTATACTACTGCTTATTAGCTAGTCTATCTCTTATTTCGCTTATAAGAGGTAACGGAGTCCGGTCTTTTATTATATCGTTATATATTATTTTAAAATCGATATAAAGTTAAGTCTTTTCTTTATCTTTGCTATTTTCTAAAGTAAATAGTATAGGAGCTCTATATTCTAATTTAAACTTTTTAATATATCGTTTTTATAGGATTTTATCGTATATTTCTTTAATGACTTTAAATGCTTCTTATATAAGTTATATATCTTACGGAATCTAAGCTTAAAGCCTTCTTTTATCTTAATTTCGTAATCCTAATTACTACGTAGCGGTAATCTATCTTTAGGTAGCGGTGTAAATATATCGAAATATCTCTTTAGTATATTTCTAAGTATTTTTAGATAACGATCCTTAAGGTGTTTTAAGTTAATAGTACCTTCGGAACGTCTTATATACTACATTTGCTCTTTAAGGTGTTTTAAATTAATAGTACCTTCCGAATACTATAAGCTATTCTTATTTATCCTATTCTTAATCTTTTTCTTATTCTATTTCTTCTTAATCTTATCTTTTTACTTAGGGTATTGCCACTTAATATCTTTTAAGGTATTTAATAGATTTTCTTTTAATAAATTATAAGTAGCTTTATAATTATCTTTAGGGCTTTTAGTATCTTTACTAAGGTTCGGCGTTGTTTTTACTTATATTATACTAATCGTAGTTACTTTATCTTTAGTCGTACTAATCGTCTTATCGTCTTTCGTTTTAATATTTATTAATGCGATATTTATATCTATATAGGAAGCTTTATTATCCTTATTATTACTATTTCTTATATAGTTATTATTAGGTATTGCCGTATGTAAATGATTTAAGGGTTTCGTTTTAAGGTCGTCTTTTCTTAAACTATAAAGAGAAATATTAAAAGTATCGTTTTAAAACCTTAAAAGGCCTTTATCTTAATCTATTATAGCATTATATTTCCGTAAAAAGGGTAGTCTTAATATAATATTATAGCTAATAGCTAAGACGTCGAAGGAATCTTTAAAGTTATAAATCTTAATTATATACTTAAGAGGATTAGTCTTTAGCATAATCTTGCCGTTATTATACTTAAAAGGTAATCCTTTTACTAAAAGAAGTATATAAGGCTTATCATTTCTTCTATAACGTAATTCTAAACAATTTACTATGCTAGGGGAAATATAGCTACTTTTCGTACCGCAATCTACTAATACGTTAAGGCGATATCCTCTTAATTCTAATAAAAGGGTTATTTTTATACTTTAAAATTATTATTTAACGTAAGTAAGTTCTTTTTACTAAGAAATAGCCTTATTATTCTTAAGCTTGTTAGTCTTTTGCCTTATTTACTAACTTCTTAGTAAATCCTAATTCTTTTTATAGAACTACTTTATTTAAGTTACTAAGCTTCTTAATAGCTTTAAAAACTAGATCTTTAATAATAGCATAATCTTTTATTATAGTATTATCTATAAAAACCCCTTTAGTACGAATTATGTTATTTTATTATTTAAGGTTATTATGCTCGTTTTACTGCGTTTCTAGCTAGTTCTTAAGTATATCTTTTAAGAATCTCTTTACTTTTAAAAGCATATCTAAATTATAATTCTTATTATAAAGATTATAATTAGTCCTAAAATACTCGCTATATCGTCTAGATATTTCTTTAATAGCTAGGTTAAGGAATTCTAAATCTTCCTTAAGCTTATCGGCTAGCTCGTTATTCTTTTCCTTAAGATCTTCTTTATCTTTAATTAAATTAGTAATATACGTAAAAAGAGATATATAGTCTTTTTTTAGCTTAATTATCTTATTCGGTAAAGCTAGGTTACTATTTTAAAGGTTTTTAATAGTCGTTTTATTATACTGCTTAAAGAGTAAAAGTTATTCGATCTTAACCCGATTATCGGTGTTTTCCTATATAAGTTCCTCTTTATTAACTTTATTATCCTCTTTAAGGTTCTTTATAAAAACCTTAGTATTAGTAGTAAGTTTCTTAGTCGTTATAGCGGGTTTTTTAAAAGTCTTCCTTAGTTTAAGAAACTATCCGCTTCCTTACTTATCTAAGAGATATATAAAGTAGTCGTCTTCGTAATATCTAGTTTAAAATAACTACTTATACGCCCTATCTTTAATAGTAATAACTATATCGAGATATTTTATAAAAGGAGCATAAGGCCTATTACTATCTTTTTTCTTAAAAGAGGGCTCTTTATCTATTTCTTATTATTTAAGGTCTTTAGCATTATAGCTATTTTCTATATTTAAAGGTATAACGTTTATATTAAAATAAGAAGCGTTTTCGTTACTTTTATAAATAGTTTATAAGGAAGTTTCGTACTTATAATAATCCTTAGTCTTAAAAGCATTTCTTTACTTATTATTTAGGCTTTTACCTTCTATCTTTATCTCTTTATTAGGTTCTTCTTTATAAAGACCTTTTATAGGCAAACTAGTCTTAAACGGACTAAGGGTCGGCATAATAAGCTCAGCGTTAATTTCTTTAGTATCCTTAATTAAAGGTAGTAGTAAAGTATATCGCGGATTATAAGCTAAGAGGGCATTATTCTTATTAATAAGTATATTCCTTCCCTTAAAAGAATTCCTCTTTTAAATATAATCTCTTATAATATAGCCTTTTATCGTATAGTTAAAGCATTAAATAGCTTTCTTAGCGGGCTTTAGCGGGCTCGCTTTAAGGGTATTTAAGTTTATTACGTTACTTAAGTCGCGCTATCGCTTTTTATTAATTTTCTTTATAACCCCGCTAAGAGTTAAACGGTGCTTCTTTTGCTGCCGGCGTTTATACTACTTATCGTCTATCTAGACCGCTAGACTAATATAGTTTAATAGTATCTCTAGCCTATCTAAGCAGTAGATTTCGTCTTTAACTTCTTCTTTAAGACCTTTATAAAAAGTCGCTATAAGGGTATTGTTTTTTTATTTTAGCTTAAAGGTTATCTATTAAAATCGAGCTATATAAGCCGATAAAGACGTAACCTGCTTAAGGCTTCTTAATTTATACTTTCTTAATCGTTACTTATTTATAATTCCGAACGTTTTTCGTAGAGCTTCTTTAAAGATATTAAAATTCTTAAAAACATTCTTTATCTCGGAATTCCTATCTTTAAGACTATTATCTATATAGTCCTTAAAATTCGGTTTGAACTATATTGCTACTAGGACTTATAAGCGACTAGATATAAATATAACCTTTACTACTTCTTAATTTATCGTAGTAAGATAAAACTAAAAATAAGCTTTAAGAGAGGTAATAAACTTTTATAGCTTAGCTAATTCTTTAGTATAAGGTTTATAAGCCTTAATCTTTAAAATAGAACTATTACCTATAAAGCTTATAAGGGGATAAGAGAGCTTTAAATGCTTTAAACTAGCCTACGACTAACTAGTTAGCTATAATATTATAAAAGTAAATATTCTTCTTTTATTTATTATAATTAAATAAACGTAATTATAATAAATACCTTTTTCTTACTTAATAGCTTAAAGAACTTACTAAGTATATAAATACTAAGTATTCTTTATCGGAGCTATAAAGTTCGTGAAGATTCTTATAAGCTAGTTTTATATAGCAGAACTTTTAGTATTTTTTATATACTAAGTAGTAAAGCGTAATTTATCTAATTTAAATTTACTAGCCGGAAAAGGAGAAGAAGACTTAATACTAACTACTAAACTAAATAAAGTAAGGGGTATCTTATTATACGGATTTCTTATATTAAAACTAGCTAAAGAAAAAAAAAAGGAAAAGAAAAAAGTTAAGGGAAAGAGAAGGAAGGACCTTCTTTTATACCTATTTAAGGCTACTAAAAAGCTTTCCTTTTATATGCTTTTATATGCTTTTATATACTATTACGGGCTATGCTATAAAAAGAGCTATAGTTATATTATAGTAAATAACCCGGAGTCGGGCTAACGTATAGCTAAAGTTATATAAGACTTTACTTAAACTCGGCCTAAGGTTAACCCGAACTTAACTTAGGTATAGGCTACTTAAGCGACCCCTATAAAGTATAAAGCTACGTAGCTTAAATAAAGATTTCCCCTTTCCCTTTTTACCTTTAAATAAATAATTATTTAGCTATATACTACTAAACTAAGTATATATAGGCCGTTAATATATCTAAAGCTCTTTTTAAATAAGGTTATATAACTTAAAAAGAGACTCGCTAACTAAAATATAGCGCGAGTAAGAAGCTTACTTAACATAAGGGGGCTATACTTAAAGGGCTTAAGAGGGAGGGCTAAAAGAGGGTAATATCTAAACGAGGGTTAAATAAGCGATCCTTTCGCTATAAGTAAGGGCTATTAAAACGAGCTATAAAGTTTAAGTAAGCTAGTAGTAGATTTAATAGCTAATAAGCTAGTTTAAGGCCTTAATATAAAAGCTAAAGGAGATAGTAAAGATATATATATAAGGAGGGGCCGGCTAACTAATTAGTAGTTTAATACTACTTAACGATATAATAGCGGGGGCCGTAATGCTTATAATAAAGAAGGAAGTAATAAAGAAGAAAGACTAGCGGAAGCTACTCTTAGCGCTAAGGAAATTCGACGGCTAGCGTCGCTACTTTATACCTTAAGTACGATATATATAAAAAAAGTATAAGATTAACTAAGACTTCTTCTTAAGCTTAAAAGAGGTTTTTTACTTAATCTATAATTATTTAAATATAAGGCTATAGTAAACTATAGCGACTTATTATAGTACTAGCGTAGATCGAGGTTATAATTAGTAAGAATTCTTTAAGTACCTTAATTCGATTTACCTCGATATTAATATTTAATTGCGGGCGGCGGCGGCTATCCGCATAATTAAATAAGAAGAGAACTAAATATTCGCGGCGTTCCTCCTTAAGTTTAAGTAAAGGCTTTTTAAGGCGGGAGGGGGGTTATAGCCGTGCGATATATAGATTATATTCTTAAAAAGCGCCTTAAGCCTTTACCTTAAGAAGATACTCGCGATAGTCGACCTTTTAACCTTAAGCTTCTTAGTATATACTAATTAGGTAGCGTAAATTATAGTAAAGCTAAAAAGGGTTTAGTAAACTAAGTAGCCGTTTTAAGGCTAAAAGAAGGTAATAAGGGGGGCGACGTAAGACTAAAAAGACTTAAAGGGCGATACCTTAATAAGTAAAATTAACGCTATAACCTAGCTAGGAGGAGGATAAAGCTAGCCCGATATATAAAAGTGTTTTACTTATAAAGCAATAGGGTATATCGCCCGCTTTTATAAAAAGAAGAAAGAAGGAACTTTATAAGTAGCCGTAGCTATAGCTAAGGGGGTAACTAAAGTAAATTCTAATTTAAGAAAAGAGGAACCTTAGTATAAAGTTAAGCGCTAAAGGAAAAGGAGAAATAATAAATAGCTTAAAAGTCGATAAAGAAGCACCTTATACTAAACTTAGTATTACTTAAGGTTAGTATTAATAAGAAGAAGGGGCTTTATATACTTATAGATATAGGCTATAATTGCTATATTATAGTAAGCGAGGGGGTAGCGATAAGGCTATAAATGCCCTTTATAGATAAGATAAGGAGGCTACTACGGCCTTTTTTAAAGGACGTACTAACGCTTTAAACGAAAGGGATTAAGGCGTTTAAGATAAAGATTAATAAGCACTTAAAATAAATGTTCGCTTACATAGTACTAAAGTTAAGCTATAACGTATTTTTAAGGAGACTATAAAAAAAGAAGAATAAGGTAGTTTACGACGTTAAGGGAGATTAGATTTAGTATAAAAAAGCGGGGATTTAGATCGGCCTTTAAGGATAAAAGGAAGCTATAAAGATCGCGAATATTTAAAAAGCGAAGCTAATAAGCGCCTTAATCTTCGCGGCGGAGTGCTAATAGGAAAGGACTTATAAAGATACCCGGGGGCGATAATAAGCGCTTAATATAAAGGCAGTTACGATAAAGAATATAAAGAGGGCCTTTTAGCTAAAAACGCCGGTTAACCTAGCGGACTATATCCCGGCTTAAGCACTATAAGCTTATTTAAACCTTTTTATACTTATAAAAGCACTTAAGTAACCCTTATTTTAACTAAGCATAAACTATGAGATTTATCTTACTTTAAATAAAGATAGTAAAGAGCCGCTATTAATATAAAAGCCCTTTTATAATATATCGAAAGAAGAACTCCTTATCCTTTAAAAGACTTTAAATAAGCTACTAAAAGCAAACTTTATCTGCTTAAGCAGTTTATTAGCCGCGGCGCTGGTATTGTTTATAAAAAAGGCTAATAGCCGCTTATACTTTTACTACGACTACTAAGCCTTAAATATAATTACGAAGATAAATTAGTATATACTACTATTAATTATAAAAACGTTAAGGATACTAGTAAAGGTATATTAGTTTACGAAACTTAACGTTATTATAGCGTTTTATAAGATTTAAATCGCGGAGGGCTATAAGTTTAAAATAGCCTTTTAGATAAAGTTTAGACTATTTAAGTAATAAGTATGCTTATTTAGCTTTATAAGAACGCCGGCTACTTTTTAACGCTATATTAACTAAATACTAAAAGACTACCTTTATAAGTTCGTTATAGCGTATATAGATAACGTTTTAATTTACTTATTAAGGTCGCTCCGCGATTACTAAAATAAGGTAGCGAAGGTGCTTAAAAATTTATAAGAAGTAGGCCTAATACTAAACCTATAAATATACGACTTTATAATAAAAGAAGTAAAGTACTTAAGTTTTATTATATAAGCTAAGGGTAAGGTTTAGTGCGACCCGGGGAAGATTTAGGCTATTTAGATATAGTAAGTGCTAAGAAATATAAAGGGCGTTTAAAGCTTTTTTAGGTTTATATATTATTACTATACCTTTATCCCGCTTTATATAAAGGCCTTATAGTGCTTAAATAGCCTTTAAAAAAAGAACGCGATATTTTTATAGACTAATAAGCCTTAAGCCGCGTTTAAGTTTATTTAAGAAGTATTTTATAACGCGCTAGTGCTACAACTATACGACCTTAAAAGGGAAACGTACTTAAAGGCGGATTACTTTAAATACATAATAAGTAGTATACTAATATAAGTAAGACCTAATATAATACGATACTTAGTACGTTTCTTCTAAAAATAACTTAATATAGTAAAGTATAATTACCTAATTTAAAATTAGGAGTTACTTATTATTATATAATTCTTAGACTTTTTGAGGGTAAAGTTATATAATACGATAGCGTTTATAGTACTAACGGATTTTAAGAACTTATAGTACTTTATAATAAAGAGAAAGTTAAACGAGAAGTAAAGTAAATAAGCGATAAAGCTCGCCTTATATAACTTTATATTAAAGTACTGCTTAAGGAGGTTAGCGGTAATACTTAACGCTTTATCGCGCCGCGATTAAAATAAGCTAAAAAGAGCATTTAACGAAATAGAAATAGGACGCGTAGTATAAATAATCCTAAATAGCGCGCTATTAATAGAATATTAAGTCCCCCTTAAAAGCGAGTACGCGAACCTCTTATAATAATTAGTATAAAAAGAGCGTATTATTATAATAATATAAGTAAGGGAAAAGAACGCGGGGTTAATCGCTTATATAAGTAAGGTACATAACTTTATACCTTAAGATAAAGGTAAGGCGAATAAAAGCGGAGTTCGGCTAAAACTTAACCTAAACTTAAGCTAAGACGCACTTAAAGAATAAGTATAACTAGCTTATATATTTAATAAGTAAGGGATATAAAGGCGGTAGATAGCGATATTATAAAAGAATAAGGAGTACTTAGTAGTGTTTTAAGCAATATAAAATAGTAACTAGTCGCTTGCTTTAAAATAGCAATTAAAAGTCTAAGTAAGTAAGTATGTAATTAATATAAAAAGGCGCCTTTACTTTAAAGACCGGCTTTAAGTATTAAGTAAGTATTACGGAATCTAAACGGCTATGCCCGGACTCCTTACTCTACTCTTAAGGAGGCTTATAAAACCCCGCGATAAAAACGCTTAACGCACGTACTATAAAGGCTCGCTTAAAGAAATATAACGAATATTACCGGTTAGACCCCGCTAAGGTTTTAGAAATATAACTATAAAAGGTTAAAAGCCTACTTAACTATAGTTTACGACGTCTAACTATAGTTTATAACGTCTTTAACTATAAAAGATACTATAAAAACTACTAAGCGGATTTTACTAGTATCTTTAAGGGATATTTAAAGATTTCCGTAGGATATCTTAATTATAGTTTAACTTATTTCTTATTAAGGAAGCACCTTCAAAGATATAGGATAAACCTTACTACGATTTTTAAGGGATATTTTAGGATATTTAAGGGATTTCCTTAACTATAGTCTATAGTATTTTTAACTAAGCTTATACTTAGTTTATTAAGCGATTCTATAAGGATATTTATAGTTTATCTATATATTAATAATAGATAAAAGGATAGTATAGTTAAAGATCTTTAAAAATAGCTTAAAGAACTAAGTATAAAGTAGCTAGCTATGCTTTAAAAAATAGATAAGCTTTTTACTATTTTTAAACTACTATATACGTTTATATATAGTAAATAGTCCGTTATACCGGCTTAACTAGCGGTAATTAGTTTATAGTACCGGCCTAAACTAATAGTAATTAGTCTATAGTACTAGCCTTAACCGGCGGTAATTAGTCCGCGCTTTATCCCCTTATCCTTATACTATAAGGCGTAGTAAATAGTAGTAATTCTTACTTATCTAAATAAAAATCCCTTAAATATCCGCTAAGCTAAAAGCGACTATATCGCACGATTAAGTACTTATCTTATAAGAAGTTAGATACTAAATAATATTTTCTTTAGTAAGAAGCTTTTATTAGCCTTTAAGTCTAACCTTAATAATAAGCACTTTTTTCTTAATACGCTTATAGTAAAACTTTAAGATAAGTCGGCCGTAAGAGCAGAAAAGGCCGCGGCCTATTAAGTATACTAGTTTAATAATCTCCTTTACCCTTTTTTAAGGTACTAAACCGCAATAGCCTATAAAGCTAAACGGGATATAAAATAAGTCTTACTTAGCTTAGCGAAGACTATTACTCTTTAAAAGGCAATCCGCTTTTAAAATACTAATAAAGGATAGACTATAAAACAATAAAACTAATATAACTAAGTAAACTAAATTCGGTATTACTTAAAGGGATTAATTATCCTTTAAATAAAAGAAGTAAGGATAAGCTAACCTTAAAACTATCTAGCTCCCCGCCCGCTCAATACCCTCCGGATCGAGCCTATAATAAATTTACTCTTTCCTTAGGATAATAAGCTTAATAGATATTTCTACTATATATTACTAATAAAGTTTAGCTTAAAGGCCTTAACCGGAAATCCGCTTTTAAGGATATTTAGTAGTTTCTTAGTTTAGTATTACTATTTAGCTTTATCCGGTATAGCCGCGCTAATTAAAGTATTTTTAAGACTCTTAATTAATAAAAACGAGCCTCCTATACTAAAGGCCTTATAGCGTACTAACTTCCGGGATATAAATAAGATAGAAGGTTAAGTACTTAGTAAGAGTATTAAGACTAAGACCTTAATAATAAGTAATAAGGACGCGGTAAGCGATACCTAAAGCGGGCTAAACCTATTTATACTTAGCGCGTAGATACTAAGATTAAGTATAGCCTTAAGCTCTTTAGTAAAAATAGTAGTAATATTAAACGAATAATTCTTTAGTCTCTTTTAAGTACTAAGGAAAAAAGACGCGCTTACTAAGCCCTAAGAAAAACCTTAACTATAAGCTAAAAGCGTAAGGAGATTAAACTTATTAAGACCTTTAAAAGCATCTTTTAATAAAATCTAAGAAGATGATAAAGCTCGTATATTTTAAGAAGGAGACCGTTTTATTAACTTTATTCGCTAAAACGCTAATAAAGGCGAGGCCTATATAAACGAATTAGCTATTTAATTACCCTTCTTTTTTTAAGGAAGTGCGGCGGAATAATATTTTAAGAACCTTTTAAAACTATAATAAGAAGAACTTAGTAAGCTTAGCATTAAACTAAGCCGATAAATCTCCGCCTTATAAAAACGGTTTAAAATCCGCTTAAATATAGCGATATAAGCACTTAATAAAAAGCACTTTACTATTAAAGATATAGTAATAAGATCCGACTTTAAGTCTTAAATCTCGCGCTTATAATATAAAGCTAAGGCCGCGCTTAACTAATTAAATTACCTATTTATAGTAATTTACTAAAAGCTAGACATTTACTTAAAAGAATCCTTACGACGTTTAATAAGAAACGAGGATATTAATATATATATTAATAAATATAAGGAAATTCTTCCTTAGCTATAAGTTAAATATACTTAAGGATCTTAAAAGCACTTACTAATGCGAAAGAAATAGGTTTAACTTATAAAAAGGCGAGGGCCGACTAGCTATACCTTATATATACTTAAAGAATAGTTTAAAATACCCCGGCTATCTATTAAGGGCTTGCCGGGGCTAAGGGTTATATTTTTAAACCGCCTAGTAAGGGCGGATATACTACGGGCCTTATAGCGCTCGCTAAGTTAAAGGAGAAATCTACTTAAATAGCTAAGAATATAAGCCGAGGTCCTCCGGCTTAAGAGAAAAGAAACCTTTAAGACTATATACTTACTAACGCTAAAGCTAAAGCGGGTATACCCCGCGAATAAAAAAGGAACTATAGTAAAGAACGACGACTATTTAAAGGACGAAGAGTATAATATAAAAAGAGCTTAATTAAATACTAATAAAAGCTTAATAAAAACCGTAATCTATACTATAGCAGACTTAGTATAAGAGGCTAATAAAGTATATAGATTTTATAGCGAAGCATTCCCCTTAAAGAATAAGCTTTATTAATATATCGAAGATAAATACCCCCTTAACCTTAACTAAGACGTTGCTATATAAAGATATAGCTTAGTATAGTAAGTAGTTATTTAAAAGCTATAAAGCGTTTAAATAGTATAAGCTTCCCTTAACGTTTAGCTATTAAACCTTAATAAGCTATTACAATTTACTTATATACCCCTACTAATCTATAAAAAGAAAGGCCTAAAATAAGAATTAAAGCCTATATAGATACTAAAGTAGACTAAAGCCTTATTTAAGCTAACTCAGTAAAAACCTTTTAAGATATAACTATAAACTCCTCTTAATAAATTCCTATTTAAGGAGTAAGAAGGACGGCTACTATTAAATAAGTAGAATTTCCCGCGTATATACTAAGAAGGCTAGATAGTAGCCTTACGGTTATAAAAGTAAGGATTA
>JAPEBW010002264.1:0-13544 GCA_027405785.1 Ophiocordyceps robertsii
AAATCCGGTGCGCTATAAGGCCCTTAGTATAAGAGGCTTGTTTTTATTAATTAAAAGTCCCGAAAATACCTTAGTTAGCGCGGCTATAGCGGACGAGGCTAAATAGTAATACTAAACTAAGAAACTGCCGGGTATTCTTTAAGGCGGATTTCCGGTTAAGGCCCTTAAGCTAAACTTTATTAGCAATACGCGGTAGAAATATCCGCTAAGCTTATTATCTTAAGGAAAGAGTAACTTTATTATAGGCTTAATCCGGAGGGTATTTAGTAAGTAAGGAGCTAGATAGTTTTAAGGTCGGCTTATCTTTACTTCTTTTATTTAAAGGATAATCAATCCGTTTAAGTAATACTAAATTTAGTTTACTTAGTTATATAGATTTTATCGTTTTATAGTCTATCCTTTATTAGTATTTTAAAAGCGGATTGCCTCTTAAAGAGTAATAGTCTTAGCTTAGCTAAGCGGGACTTATTCTATATCCCGTCTAGCTTTATAGGCTATCGCGGTATAGTACCTTAAAAAGGGGTAAAGGAGATTATTAAACCGGTATACCCGGTAGGCCGCGGCCTCTTCCGCTTTTACGGCCTACTTACCTTAAAGTTTTATTATAAGCGTATTAAAGAAAAGGTGCTTATTATTAAGGTTAAACTTAAAGGCTAATAAGAGCTTCTTACTAAAGAAAATATCGTTTAGTATCTAACTTCCTATAAGATAAGTACTTAATCGTGCGATATAGTCGCTCTTAGCTTAGCGGATATCCGAGGGATTTCCGTTTAGATAGGTAGGAATTGCTACTATTTACTACGCTTTATAGCGTAAGGATAGGGGGATAAGGCGCGGACTAATTACCGCTAGTTAAGGCCGGTATTATAAACTAATTACCGCCGGTTAAGGCTAGTACTACGGACTAATTACCGCCGGTTAGGCTAGTATAACGGACTAATTACTATATATAAACGTATATAAAGGTTTAGAAATAGTAAAAAGCTTATCTATTCTTAAAAGTATAGCTAGCTACTTTATACTTAGTCCTTTAAGCTACTTTTAAGGATCTTTAATTATACTATTTATAGTACGTAAAATAAACTATAGATATCCTTATAAAATCGCTTAATAAACTAAGTATAAGCTTAGTTAGAAATACTATAGACTATAGTTAGGGAAATCCCTTAAATATCCTTAAATATCCTTTAAAAATCGCGGTAAGGTTTATCCTATATTTTCTAAGGTACTTTTATAGTTAAAAACGGGTCGAACTATAGTTAAGATATCCTATAGAAATCCTTAGAAATCCCTTAAAGATACTAGCGGAATCCGCTTAATAGTTTTTATAGTATCTCTTTTAGTTAAAGACGTTATAAACTATAGTTAGGTAGGCTCCTAACCCTTTATAGTTATGTCTTAGAAACCTTAGCGGGGTCTAATTAGTAATATTCGTCGTATCTCCTCGGGCGAGCCTTTATAGTGCGTGCTCCGGGCGTTCCCGTTGCGGGGTTCCGTAGGGCTTCCTTAAGAGTAAAGTAAGGAGTCCGGGCGTGGCCGTCTAGATTCTATAACAAGCAGCGAGCCTCCTCGCTAAATATAAAGGTATTATCGTCGCTATTATCGTCCTTAAAGTTAATATTGTTAATATTAAGTATATTAAGCTCTTAAATATAATTAAGTATAGTAACTATATTAATACGGTCGCTAGCTATAAGTATAGCCGCTTATATAACAATTAGCTAATAAATAGCGATAACGAATTTAATTAATAATTATAGTTAATTAATAATATACTTAATTATAAATAACCGTATACTAATAGCACTACTTATACTTTATAGAGGTAACGCTAAAGAAAATATACTTAATCTTTATAACCTTAATAAGCTTTAGCTTAAATACTTTATAAGCTATAATAGCGGTATAGAAATAATATATATATTAAAGTTTAGCGGGTATTACGCTATTAGTATAGATAGCGCGGGCTTTAGCTTTAAACTATATACGCTTTACCTATAAAATAATAAGGATATTAGCCTTACTATTACCGTTTTAATTTAAGTATTATTATTATTATCGCTATTACTATAGCTTATTATATTAAGCTACTCTCCTTAAAAGGGAGGTATAATAAGCGGAGCGTTATAGCTAAGTAATATTAATATCTTAAGGCCCGATTAGTCTTACTATTATTACTTTATAGGAGTAGTATTATTATTAGCACTACTAATATTAAGGATAAAAAACTTACCTTATACTTACTAATTGTTAGTAAGCGTATAAATTACTATATCCTTAAGGATAAGTATAAGGTTAAGTATAAGTACCTTTTCGGGAGGTGCTCCTTTATTATAAGGTAGTAGCGAGCTAAGTATCTCCTTAGCTTAACCCTTTTTAGTATTAAAACCGCCCTTTTTAGCTAAAAGAGTGTTAAAGACTTAAGGAGAACCTTAATTATAACTACGACGCTTTAAGGGCGAACCCCTTAAAAGTTAATACTATATTTAATATAAGAAATCGGCGTGTTTATTAGTTAAGCGCGGCTTTAAAGTATAAGGTATATTAACAATAATAAAAAAGTATAGAATATATATTAAATAAGGAGTAAAAAGGTAGAAAAAACTTAATAGTAAAATAATTATAGAAAAGTTAAAAAGGGGAAAAAAAGTAAAAAGTATAAAGATAAGCACAATAAACATTTAATTAGTATATTACTACTAATATATAGGCGTAATACTTATAATAACTTAAGGGTAATTAACGTTATTATAACCTTATATATAACCCTATATATTTAATACTATATTTAATTATATATAACTACTAAGCGTATATACTACTATATTTTAATTATATATACTTATATAATAATACTAACTAAGAATATAACTATAACCTTAAGTTATTAAATCCCTTATAAATAGTATACTTAATATACTCTTAACTAAATAGCTAAGGGCGTTTATTATAAAGGGGGGATAATTATAAGAATAGTATAAATAGTATAAGCTAACTAAGTGCGGGGAATATACTAAGTAAGAAGCCTTAATTTTAGTTTTAACTTAATAAGTAGTTAGCGGACCCCTTAATTAAAGCTAAAAGAGTCTCTTTTTTATAAGCTTTAGTCTTATAATAAAGTAAGTAGCTAAGTAAGACTATAACTTATTATACTATTTACTATCTTTACTACTTAATTAATAGTATCGCGAGACTATCTCCTTATAAAAATATAGTCTCTTAAAGCTAGACCTGTTAAGGATTATATTAGTTATTATTAAAAGCTCTTATAAGATTAAGTAATAAAATATATTACGAGCTTAGTTATTGCTATTTACTTTAGTTTAAAAGGGGCGGCGGATAAACTATAATAAAGTGCTTAAATACCTTTATATAGCTAAGCTAAGTATTGTAGTTAAGGAGAAGAGCGTACGCTAAGCGGGACTAAAAAGGTCCTTAAAGCTTATAATAGCTATAAGCTAAAAGGGGATTTTTATTATGCAGGCTAAACTATATATAAAGCGAGATAAGGCTTTTACTATAATAGCTTAAAACGCTATTATAAACCTAGCTATAAACTAATTAAGCTAGGCCTTAGATAAATAGTTAAGGATAGCGTAAATATCGTTTTAGTTATTTAATTTAAGCGGGTTTTTATTAGCTATAATAGTTACTATAAATCTTAAGATTATAATAAGGTTAGCTAGCTTAAGAGCGTTAAGTATTAGCTAGTAATTTTATTAGTAAAGGTTTCTAGCTATACTTTAAAAAATATATAGGCGGCGGGGGCTTTTAAGCTATAGAAGCTAAGCGGTAAGTATAGCTAAGTTGCTATAAAAGCGGCTATTTAAACTACGCGGCAGTATAAAGCTAAGGGGCGAGTTATTAAAGTTAAGCGTTTAAAGAGGGTAGTATAAGTCGTTTTTTATAGTGCTATAATTTAAGTTAAGCTTATCGGTTTAAGCATAGTTATAGAAAGCGGCGTAGATTTATATAGAGGCTTAAACTTAAAGGTTCTAGCTTTTATTAAAGGACTTAAGGCTATAAAGTATAGCCCCTTCGTTTTTATATAGCTTAAGCGCCCGCTTATATCCTTTATATTAAAATTATAAAGGCTTATATAAGAGCGGGCTAAAAGGGTAGTTATAAAACAGCTAATCTTAGCTATAAGAGATATTAAATAATAAAAGGACTTAAAATAAGAGTATAAAGATTATAAACTTAAAGTAAGAGAGGCTATATATATAGGAGTAAGTAAGGTACGGCGGGCTAAAGCTAGCGGCTAAGGGAAGTATAGTTATAAAAAGAGGAAAAGAAAGAAAAGAAGTTAAGTAGCGAAGAGAATTTAAATAAGTATATTATAAGGCTAAAAAGGCTTTATTATTTAAGGTAAGCGGCGGCGTATTATTATTAAAATAACTTATTACTTTAAGCATAGTAAGTTATAGTTTCTTATAACTTATAGTAGCTTTTAAGTCTTATACTTAGGCTTAACTACTTAATTCTCTTAGTTAAAGAGTTTTATATTAAGTTTTAAGGGCTACTTATTATACTTTTATTTAAACTACTTAAGTAAGTAATTTCTTTTATACTTTTTAAAAAGCCTTAACGATTTTTAGCGAGAAGACCGCTTTTTTATTTACTTATAAGTTATAGCTGCTTAGCTAACCTTTTTATACTATAAGAAACTTTTTTATAGCCTTCCGCCGCCTTTTTTTAATATACGACTTTATAGGATTTATTTAACTTCTTATTTATTTAAGTAAGGCGTTTTTTTATCTTAAACTAGCTTTAAGTATATAGCTAGCTTATTTACTAAGCATAGTAATGCTATTAAAACGATTAAATAAATATTAAGGAATCCCTTTATATTTAACCGGTATACGAGCTATCTTACTTTAATAGTAACTTTAAACGGCTTAGTACGTCTCTTTTAAAGCTTTACTAGTTTACTATCCGCAATATAAAAACTTTTACTAAGCTATAGCTAAACTTAATCGCTAAGCTAAAGTTTTCGCGGGCGGTATTTCTTATTATATTTGTTCTTTATAGCGGCTTAAGGATAAGTAATAGCTAGCCTAGCCTCTTTTTATAAGACCTTTTAGTTCCGTAAATATAAGTAGTTACTAAAAAACTAAAGCTTATTATTTATTTTAATTTTTATAATAAGCTTACTTAAAGCTATATAAATTACTAATAAGAAGGAATTATTAAGGGTAAACTAAAAGGCTATTAGTATATTAGTTTAGTATAAGTCTAGGAAATTAGCGGTAAAAAATCATAGTGCGATTTTTATAGTTTAGTTTTGCCTTTTTAATAAGCTATTAGTTTTAAGGTACTAAGTAGTAAATATAAAAAGCTTTAATTTAAAGGCTTATTATAAAGTCCGCTAAAACGCTAAAGTAAACTTTATATCTTAGTTAAAGATTATTTCTTTTAAAATCCTTTAGTTAGCGCGGAGTAGCTTAGTATATAATACTTATACTTAATCTTTTGCTATAAACTAATTATTACTTAAGATAAGGAGATATATCTTTAAGAATTTATTAGTTATAGTTAGTAATATATTAAAAAAGTTCTTTATAGGATCTTTTTATAAGGACTATTTAGCTTAAACTATTAAAAGTCTAATAATAAAGTCTATCGCTATTATATAGTATAAAACCGGCGGGCTTTAAATTAAAATAAGCTACTTTAACGTCTTACTTAAATTAGTTTAATTATAATAATAAGCGTCGTAGCTATTTATAACTTTATTTATATATTTACTAAGCTATAAGATTAAGAAGCCTTTAAAAGGATCTTACTATATATAAGTGCGGCCGGTATAAAAGTATTTAGCATAAGTATCTTTAACGATTTCCTTAGTATAAGTCTTAAGAATATATAGTCTTTAGCGTTTATCGTTTTTTATAAAGTATAATAGCCCTTATAACTAAAAAAATAAGAGCTTAAAGATATTATCCTTATTACTAAGCTATGTAATAATTTTTACTTACTATATATCCTTTATATATCTATTAATTATTCTTAAGCAAAGTAGTAATTTAATTAATACTTTTACGTAAAGAAATATATAGTTTATTATCTTATCTTTTTAAATATATTTTAATTCCCCTTTTTAGTTTAAGGATACTAGCTTCTTATTTTAATACGGTAAATATAAAACAGCGTTTAATATAACGTTTTTAATACTTAAGATATAGTATACCTTAAGCGGGAATTAGCTTAAGTATTAAGAAGTAAGGACTAGCTTATCGTTAGATTTTATACTAGTAAAGAATAAGGGCTTTTAGTATATAATTTTATAAGTACTTATATAGTTAGTAAAGACGACTACTTATAGCGTTCTTACGGATAGTACTATAATACGTAGCTTATAAACCGCTTATACTAAACTAGCTACTTTAAGCTTTATAAGCTAATATTAAGGTTCTTTACTTTAAAAAGCGCGGCTTAAGTAAATAATAAGCTAAACCTAAGTCCGCGCTAGTAAAGTCTTTTTATCTTATTTTATACCTTCCTTTAAGTAAAAAGCTATAGCTATTACTTTATATTCTTAAGATATATTAATTTAGATAAATAGTTATTAAGTAAGGTTAAAGTAGTAAACTATTTAAAGCTTAGTAAGTTTTTTAGTAAAATTCGTAAAGGCCTTTTCTTTTTTTAAAGTAAGCTAAAAAGTAGCTTTTATAGTATATTATGCTTATCTTTCGCCTTTTAAAAAGACTCTTTCTTCTTATCTTATTTAAAGTAGCTTTATCTTTTATTTTTATAAGACGTTAACTTTCTTAGCAAAATATAAGACTATATAGCGTAGCTACTTAATAAAGCCGATCTATCTTTTAAGCTATTAAAAGTTTGTTAAGAACGCGATATCCTTTAAAGCTTATACGTATTTATTTATATTTATTAAGCTAATAGCATTTACTTTAAATCTAAAGAGTTATATAAATAAGTACCTTAAAAAGGACTTTAGTCCGGATAATATAGTATTATAACTATAAAAATCGTAGAATACCGCCTTTAAATATTAAAAGTATTCTTCGGCTATATTAAAGTAGATAATAATATTATTAATATAAGCCACCGCGTATTCTTAGTATCTATAAAAGAAATTATTAATAAATCTTTAGATATATATTAAGGAGTTCTTAAAGCTTATAAGCGTTATAAGTAACCTTTTTAGCCCGTAATAGCTTATAACTATAAATCTTTCTTAGTAGTCTTAGTAAATTAAAAATTAAAAGAAAAATTACTATATATTTACTATATTAATAAACCTTTTCTTTAAAGGCGTTTAATTATATCGCTTTAAAGCGGTATTAAGTAAGTATTTAAGGTAATAATAGCGTTAATCCCTTATAAATCTATAACTACTTATCCTTTTTTTTACTATCTTTTATACTATAAATACCGGCGCTAAAATTAAAGTTAGCTTATAAACTTACTTTAATAGTGTTTACTTAGTTAGCTAACGGAATATTATATTTATTACTTTGTTATTCTTATTGCTTTATAGGTATAATTTTAATATAACTTATTAATATTACTATCCTTGTATTAAAGGAATATATATATATTTAAAATCGCTTATATATACTACTTTTTTATTCTTTTAAAGGTAAGAAAATAACTAAAGAATATTTTAAACTTTTAATATATATTTTAAGTCCTTAGTATAAATCTAAATACCTTTATTAATAGTAAGGTAAGTAAGTTCTTAGTTTAGCTAATATTAAGCTTATAGTTTATTATAAAATCCTTTTATAAAAAGTCCTTAAATAGGCCTATTTTATCTAGGTTTTTTATAAAGGCTTTAGCTAAGGGAATAATAATATCGACCTCGTTATATAGCTAAAACTGCTTATTAAAGTCTATAATTATCCTTACTTTTTAACTTTAGTAAAGTATTAGTAGTTTTATAAAGTAGTTTATAGCTATAAAGCTCTTATAATTTTATATTATTATCTAAGTAAGCTTAAAGTCGTTAAAAAAGAATATTATATCCCGCCTTAATAGTAGTACTTAGACTTATATAAGTAAAGCGTAGCTAAAACTAGTTAAGGTTATTAAAATAGTTAAGTAAAATACCTATCTATATATTATTAGTCTTAGCTAAACTATCTTAACTTTCGCTTTATTTCTTTTATAAGCCTGAATTTATAAGACTAATATAAAGTTAATAAGGTCCCCTTAATAAGGAACTAGAAAATCTTAGCTTAGTAATATATTAGCCGCTAAGCGTTTTACTATCTAAGCACTAATCCTTACCTTTATAATTATAAAGCTACTATTTAGCCTTTTTAGTCTATACGTAGTAAATTCTACTTATTTAACGGTAGCCGTTTTTCTTACTTCTTAAATAGGAATTTATTAAAAGGAGTTTATAATTATGTTTTAAAAGGTCTTTATTAAGTTAGCTTAAATAAAGCTTTAGTCTACCTTAATATCTATATAAGCTTTAATACTTATCCCGGGCCTTACTTTTTTATAAACTAATAAGCGTATATAGGTAAATTATAATAGCTTATTAAGGCTTAATAGTTTAATATTAAAAAAGGCCTTAACTATTTAAACGCTTTATAGCTTTTAAATAATTACTTACTATATTAAGCTACGTTTTTATATAGCAACGTCTTAGCTAAGGTTAAGGGAGTGTTTATTTTAAATATATTAGTAAAGTTTATTTTTTAAGAGGAATACTTCGCCGTAAAATTTATATACTTTATTAGCCTCTTAAACTAAGTTTACTATAATCTAAATTACTATTACGGAATCTAAACAGCCACGCCCGGACTCCTTACTTTACTTTTAAGGAGCCTTATAAAACCCCGCGATAAGAACGCTTAAAGCACGTATTATAAAGGCTCGCCTAAGGAGATATAACGAATATTACCGGTTAGACCTTACTAAGGTTTTTAAGATATAACTATAAAGGGTTAAGAGCCTACTTAACTATAGGTTACGACGTCCGACTATAGTTTACGATATCTTTAACTATAAAAAAACACTATAAAAACTATTAAGCGGATTTTACTAGTATCTTTAAAGGATATTTAAGGATTTCCGCGGGATATCTTAACTATAGTTTAACCTATTTTTAACTAAGGAAGCACCTTGAAAAAATATAGGATAAACCTTACCGCGATTTTTAAAGGATATTTAAGGATATTTAAGGGATTTCCTTAATTATAGTCTATAGTATTTCTAACTAAGCTTATACTTAGTTTATTAAGCGATTTTATAAGGATATTTATAGCTTATCTATATACTAATAATAAATAAAAGGATAGTATAGTTAAAGATCTTTAAAATTAGCTTAAAAAACTAAGTATAAAGTAGCTAGCTATACTTTAAAGAATAAATAAGCTTTTTACTATTTTTAAACCCCTATATACGTTTATATATAGTAATTAGTCCGTTATACTAGCCTAACTAGCGGTAATTAGTTTATAGTACCGGCTTTAACCGGCGGTAATTAGTTTATAGTACTAGCTTTAACCGGCGGTAATTAGTCCGCGCCTTATCCCCTTATCCTTATGCTATAAAGTATAGTAAATAGTAATAATTCCTACCTATCTAAATAAAAATCCTTTAAATATCCGCTAAGCTAAGAGCGACTATATCGCACGATTAAGTACTTATCCTATAGGAAGTTAAATACTAAACGATATTTTCTTTAGTAAGAAGCTCTTATTAGCCTTTAAGTTTAACCTTAATAATAAGCACCTCTTCCTTAATATACTTATAATAAAACTTTAAGATAAGTAAGCTATAAAAGTAAAAAAAGCCGCGGCTTATTAAGTATACCGGTTTAATAATCTCCCTTACCCTTTTTTAAGGTACTATACCGCGATAGCCTATAAAGCTAAATAAGACGTAAAATAAGTTTAGCTTAGCTAAGCTAAGACTACTATCTTTTAAAAGGCAATCTACTTTTAAAATACTAATAAAGGATAAACTATAAAACGATAAACCCTATATAACTAAGTAAACTAAATTTAGTATTACTTAAATAAATTAATTATCCTTTAAATAAAAGAAGTAAGAATAAGCTAACCTTAAACCTATCCGGCTCCTTACTTACTAAATACCCTCCGGATTAAGCTTATAATAAAGTCACTTTTTCCTTAAGATAATAAGCTTAGCGGATATTTCTACTATATATTACTAATAAAGTTTAGCTTAAGGGCCTTAACCGGAAATCCGCTTTAAAGGATACTTCGTAGTTTCTTAGTTTAGTATTACTATTTAGCCTTATCCGCTATAGCCGCGCTAATTAAAGCATTTTTAAGACTCTTAATTAATAAAAATAAGCTTTTTATACCGGGGGCCTTATATCGTACCGGATTCCGGGACGCGTATAAGATAAAAGGTTAAGCGCTTAGCGAGAGTATTAAGACTAAGACTTTAATAATAAGCAATAAGGACGCGGTAAGCGATACCCTTAATAGGCTAAACCTATCTATACTTAGCGTATAGATATTAAAACTAAGTTTAGCCTTAAGCCCCTTAATAAGAATAGTAGTAATATTAAACGAATAATTTCTTAGTCTTTTTTAAGCATAAAGAAAAGAAGATATACTTATTAAGCCTTAAGAAAAACCTTAACTATAAGCTAAGGATATAAGGAGATTTAACTTATTAAGACCTTTAAAAGTATCTTTTAACGAAATCTAAGAAGACGATAAAGCTATTATATTTTAAGGAGTAAACTATTTTATTAACTTTATCCGCTAAAACGCTAATAAAGGCGAGGCTTATATAGACAAATTAGCTATTTAATTACCTTCTTTACTTTAAGGAAGTACGGCGGAATAGTATTTTAAGGACCTTTTTAAACTATAATAAAAAGAACTTAATAAGCTTAGTATTAAACTAAGCTAATAGATCTCCGCTTTATAAAAACGGTTTAAAATCCGCTTAAATATAGTAATATAAGCACTTAATAAAAAGTACTTTATTATTAAAGATATAGTAATAAGATCTAACTTTAAGTCTTAAATATCGCGCTTATAATATAAAGCTAAGGCCGCGCTTTATTAGCTAAACTACTTAATTATAGTAATCTACTAAAAGCTAAACGTTTACTTATAAGAATCCTTATAACGTTTAGTAGGAAATAAGAATATTAATAAATAGATTAACGAATATAAGAAATTTATTCCTTAGCTATAAGTTAAATATACTAACGCGAAAGAAATAAGTCTAACTTATAAAAAGGCAAGGGCTAACTAGCTATACTTTATATATACTTAAAGAATAGTTTAGGACGCCTTAGCTATCTATTAAGGGCTTACTAAGGCCGCGGGTTATATTCGCAGACCGCTTAGTAAAGGTAAATATACTATAGGCCTTATAGCGCTCGCTAAGTTAAAGGAGAAACCCGCTTAAATAATTAAGGATATAAGCTAAGGTCCTCCGGCTTAAAAGAGAAGGAACTTTTAATATTATATACTTACTAACGCTAAAGCTAAAGTAAGTATACCCCGCGACTAAAAAAAGAGCTATAGTAAAGACTAATAACTATTTAAAGGATAAAGAGTATAATATAAAAAGAGCTTAATTAAATACCAACGAAAGCTTAAAGGAAACCGCAATTTATATTATAGTAGACTTTATATAGGAGGCGAATAAAGTATATAGATTTTATAGCGAAGTATTCCCTTTAAAGAATAAGCTTTACTAATATATTAAAGATAAATACCCTCTTAACCTTAACTTAGATATTGCTATATAAAGATATAGCTTAGTATAATAAGTAATTATTTAAAAGCTATAAAGCGTTTAAATAAGTAAGGCTTCCTTTAACGTTTAGCTATTAAACCTTAATAAGCTATTATAATTTACTTATATACGCTTACTAGTTTATAAAAAAAAAAGGCCCGGAATAAGTATTTAAGCTTATATAGATACTAAGGTAAACTAAAGCCTTATTTAGGCCGACTTAGTAAAGACCTTTTAAGATATAACTATAAACTCCTTATAACGAATTCTGATTTAAAAAGTAAAAAGAATAGCTACTATTAAATAAGTAAAATTCACTATATATATACTAAGAAGGCTAGATAGTAGCCTCGCGGTTATAAAGGTAAGGATCGGCGCTTAAATAGTAAAACGCTTAGCGGCTAATATATTACTTAGCTAAGACTTTTTAATTCCTTATTAAAAGGACCTTATTAACTTTATATTAGTCTTATAAATTAAGGCCTATAAAGGGATTAAAGCTAAAGTTAAGATAGTTTAGCTAAGACTAATAATATATAGATTAGTAATCTACTTAGTTACTATAACGATTTTAGCTAGTTTTAGCTACGCCTTACTTATATAAGTCCGGGCGCCGCTATTAAGGCGTAATATAATATTTTTCCTTAATAACCTTAAGCTCGCTTAGATAATAATATAGGATTATAAAAGCTTTATAATAATAAACTATTTTAAGGAACTACTAGTACTTTACTAAAGCTAAAAGGTAAGGATAATTATAGACCTCGATAAGCAGTTTAAGCTATATAAGAAGGTTAACGCTACTACTCCCTTAGCGGAAGCCTTTATAGAAAATCCGGATAGAATAGACCCCGCTAAGGACTTCTTATAAAAGAATCTTATAGTAAACTATAAACTTAAAATCGGCCGAACTAAGGACCTACTTAAACTTACTATTAATAAAGGCGTCCGGATCTACGCTAAAGACTTAAAATAGGTATTAAAAGTCTAAGATATCCTTTAATCGTTTCCTTACTTTTAAAAGGATAAAGAAGTAGTATATATAAATAAATCCGAATATATACGCATTCCTTTAATAAAAGGATAGTAATACTAATAAGTTATATTAAGATTATACCTATTAAGCGATAAAGATAAGAAGGTAGTAAATATAATATTCGGCTAGCTAACTATATAAGGCTAATTAAAACGAGTTTAGAAGCTAACCCTATTTATAGTATTAGTATTTATAGTATAAAAGATAGTAAATAAAAAGGAAAAAGGATAAGTAATTATAAACTTATAGGGGATTAATGCTATTATTACTTTAAACGCTTACTTAATACCCTTTTAAAGTAATATAATTAAACGCCTTTAAGGAAAGAAGTTTATTAGTTTAGTAAATATATAATCGTTTTTCTATTAATTCTTAGTTTACTAAGACTACTAAAAAAGGTTTATAGTTATAAGCTATCGCGGGCTAAAAAGATTATTAGTAATACTTATAAGCTTTAAGAACTCTTAGGTATACGTTTAAAGGTTTATTAATAACGTCCTCCGTAAATACTAAGAATACGCGGCGGCTTATATTAACGATATTATTATTTACTTTAATATAGCTAAAAAATACCTTTAATATTTAAAGGCTATATTCCGCGCTTTTTACGACTATAATATTACCTTATTTAAACTAAAGTCCTTCTTAATATATCTATCTATATAGCTCCTTAGATTTAAGGTAAACGCTATTAGCTTAATAAATATAGATAAATGCGTATAAGCCTTAAAAGATATCGCGTTCTTAAAGGAGTATTACTATTTACACTCACACATATCTCTATTTACACTCACGCCCT
>JAPEBW010002265.1:0-13537 GCA_027405785.1 Ophiocordyceps robertsii
CTTCTGTCCACCTCGTTCGCGGGTATTTCTCATCGTCGCCGTCGTCGTTGCATCGCTACTTCGCCTCGCGAGACTGATCTCGACAATCCTGGTCGGTGTATAGAACGGAAAAGGAGGAAGTAGGAAAGAAAGAAGCAAGAAGCATAAGCACAAGCACGAAAAAAATCCACGCGCACGAGTAGGAACGAGAGGCTCTGGATATCCGACTCGTCGGTAATTTCGTCTCGGATCGCGACATTTCGACACGGGCAAACTCTTCGCATCGTCGGCCTCGCTTCACCCCTCCGACCCTCACACGATTCCAGACACATCGCCCAGAGTCGAGGCTGCACGCTCGGCGCACTCGTCGGAACCCGTCGCTGCTTGGATCAAGGCCTCGCTTCACGTCGCGTGAAAGCCTCTCCCGTCGCCAGCAAGCCGCGTAAGCATTTAGCCCTTTTCCCCCTTTGTTACGAAACGAATCCACCCTTCGGTCCTCGCCATCGCGTGACTCGCTCGGGGGGAATCGTGACTTAGTCATCCATCCTGTGTGCTGACTCGCCGCTCCTCACAGCCGACGTCTCCCTCGTTCCTCGACCCTCTCGCCTCCTTTTTGCCAACAAGCGTCGCTGCTTCCTGCACAATCCATCACGTCGCCCCACGGTTCTTTGCGCAGCCCCCATCGTTGGTCTCTCTCCATCGCAGACATCAACCACGTTTAATTCCACCCTCGAGCATCTCGAAGATTTCTTTCTTCCTCGGTCCATCTTACACTTGGGTTCCCGCCCCGTTCGGCTTGTTTTGACTGCTGGCGCACACGTCTCGCGTATAAAGACTTTCTGGGCATCGTTTTTTGTGTCTCGAACCGCCATCATCAGCATACCGCATCTTCAACTGGGCCCCATTCGACACATCTCTTCTATTCGTGTTAATCGCAGCATCTCATCCGCATCTTGGACGCTCTCGAGCTTTTAATCTCCGACCCTCTTCTCCTTCTCGAGCGCCGCTGAACCGGCACACGACATCCACCACTCGTCACTCTTCTTCGATCTGAGCCATGGACGCAGGCGGCCTCGCTCAGATGCCTTCGAGCAATTTCCCCCCACCCAATGGCATGGCCATGCCGGGCAACCTGGCCACGCGCCGAGGGAGCCAGAACATCAAGCCCCTGTCTTTTGACGCCATTAAGCAGAGCAGCAACAAGGAGGGCGGCGTCCCCACCCCTCGCACGAGCCGATCTCACCTGCTGGCGGGCTTGAGGACGGCGCCCAAGTCTGCCAGTGCCGCTGCCTTTAACGGGGGGCCCGCCTCGCCTACTTCGGCCATGTCTGCGCAGCAGTATGCCAGGAGCAGCATGGCTGCCAATCTTCACGGCTATGCCCACGAAAACGCCTTTCGCCAGGCCCCGCAGACGGCCTATCCTCAGTTTGGTGTCCAGCAGCAGAACGCCTATCATGGCATGATGGGCCACCCGCAGCAGTACACTGTCGACCAGGTTCTCGCCCCGCCCGAAATTGCCATGGACGAGCAGTCGCAGGAACACATGGATCCCAACCTCTACGCCCAGCTCGTCGCCACAAACATGTACTTGGCTCAGCAGCAGCAGCGTCTTCAACAGCAGCTTAGGAGCGTCCAGGCCGCCGCGCAGCAGTTCCAGCAGCTCAACCTCAGCAACCCGCAGCTCACCCAGCAGCAAATGGCCATCTTCGAACAGCAGCAGCAACTCAGGAACCTGCAACAGCAGCTCGGCGTCCAGGCCGCCATGGGGCAGGGTCAGCAAGTGTACTATAGCCCCGTCACCGGCCAGTACTATGTCGACACGCCCGCCGCGACCCCCATGAGCCCCGGGTACGCTGAGCAGCCCATGTCGCCCGGATTCAGCGGCTTCCAACCGCAGCAACAGCACCATGCTCCACGCGTACAGGTCTCGCCGCCCCCCGAGAACAGGCAATCGACTCCAGGGCACCGGAACATCTCGCCGCCGAGGCGCTACGACTCTCCTGTGGATGTGACTCCCCTGCCGCCGCCTTCGGCCAATGCCTTCCGTCGTAGCCACAAGAAAACGTCGTCCATGGCGCATGGCAACGGTGCCGCTGGCTTCCCGGGCGAATTCGGTTTCGACGGCCTAAGATCTGCAGGCCCCAAGACGGCATCCTTCCCGCTCACTCCCCTAACTGGAGGTTATGGTCCCGGCCAGGCCCGCGCGGGCGAGCATCCGATTCGTCAGCCACGGGGTCCTCCGGCCCTGGACGAGCTGAAGTCGAAGCCGACTGCCAAGCATGAGGGGAGCAAGAACTTTGCTAGCCGGACCCGACGATCTGCCGTGCACAATCTCGTCCGGGCTGGCTTGGAGCGGCGCAAGGGAGCCGGCAGCTCCGCCGGCAGCATGAGCCCGACATCCGAGATGGCCGACGACTTGGCGACTCCCATCACCGACAACGAATCGGACTCGGGGCGTAGTGGCTCGGGCATCTTGGCCGGCGATCTGGAGTGCGGCGCCTCGCGCACCTCTGCCAGGCGCAGCTGGGGGGCTATTGGCTCCGACCGACCCAGTTCGCGGCAAAAGGCTCGCACCAGCGTCGACAGCCTGGGCAGCGCTTCAACCACCGACGACTCTTTCGCCGCCGTGTTCAAGAACGGTGCTCTGCGAGCATCCAAGGCACAGGGTGGCACGGAGAACCAGCGCAAGTCTTCGCGACTTGTTCTTACCAGCGTCGAGAAGCGCAAGGCCTCCCCGTCGGCCTAAGTCCTCCTCTTGTCCATTTTACACTTTTTTTCTCTTCCTGGTCGTAACGACTTGACGCAACCTCATCTTCCCGACACGATTGCGCGAACTGGTAGATTTGGCCATCTCGTCGCGGTTTCTGGTTCTTGGATTCGATCGGCCGTCCTCTTGAGGATGCCCTTCTCTTGCATTGCGACTACGACCGATCCACGAGGCGTTGAACTGCCAAGACTGCAAGGCTTTCTTAGTCTTTCCTTGAGACTTCTTTTAATCTGCTCTGCGAAACCCACGGGGCGTGCCCCGAACTGTGTTCGCTTCATGTTTTCCCTTGCTGCCTAGAGAAAGGGAGAGGTGCAGCTAGTGGCTAGCGAACGGAGGACAGAATTGGTAGTCCTACCGGAGGAGGATGCGGACCAAGACGATGGAGAGAGGAGATGGGTCTTGTGTATGCTGTCCCGCGAAGGGGAGTCTTGATCGGCAGGCAGCGCTTGTGCGAAGGCTTCCTCTTTGGGGGGTCCACGTTCTTTATGCCCCACCGGGTACTCGTTGCTTACGTCTCGTTGCGAGAACTCGCCCCGGCCGGCTTTGTGCATCACGCCGAGGGGGCACGGTGGGTGTTATGATGGTAGGCTGAGCGCCAGGGATATAGGGCCCGGTGCCAAGGCTGTGGACATGGCAGCCGGGTATTCTTAGCATAGGGCACAATACAAATTGTTGCCACTCACGACGTTGCCCTCGGAGCGCCTGCTGCTTCATTTCGCGCCTGGTCTACTTCTACACATGTGATGGGTTGCGCGGCGTGGACCATGGGGCGGTGGTGGGCGGGTGAATGTGTCACGGATTGGCCAGGACTCGAGCGACGGCAACCATGCACGATTGGTCGAGTCTCGCGAGGGAAGCAAACGCCAGACAAGAGTCCCTCGTTGTCTCGATAAAAGAAAACCTCGCTTATTGTTCGCCCCTGAACAAGCCCCAAACCCCCTTTTTTCCCTCAACCCCCTCGCGAACCCGATAAGAAGAGACGATTTTCTGTGCGAATGCCCCCCGTTTCCCCGCCGGGCGCCGATGCGTGTGTACCCATGCAACTTTGCGTGATTCCCGCATCCCTTGCGTGTGTGTGTGTGTTTTTTCTTCGCTACAAAGGCCGCGTGGGCAAAAAGAAAGAGCTAGGAGACGGGAAGGGCGACAAGTGGTGGCTGGCGCGCTGGCAGTGGCAAGGCGAAGACGCAAAAGGGAAAAAGATATTAGGAAATAAGGACGGCAGTGGTGGTTACCGTACACGCAAGACGTTGCGCCGCTCGGGACGACATGAAGCAGGCAGGACTTGGGTCCTGTTTTTCCGCCGCCGCCGGCCTGGCCGCCCCGGTGATGCCAGCGTGGGGACGCCTCCCACGTCCCCGCCCCTCGGAGTCTTGACCGTCATCGTCACGGCCTGGTGTCGGCCGGGGTTCTAGTCCGCCGCTTGGCCCCCGGCCCGGCCGTCGTCGCGCCCCCGCCCTCGCGCGGCGTCCTCCTCCCGCCGTTCTCCTTGTTGCTCGTGCTGCTCTCGCTGCGCACCACGACCGGCGGCACGGCGTCGCCTCTTGTGCCGGCGCCCGCACTGCGCCCCGACATGCCAGGGGCCAGAGACGTACGCGGGAGGCGACTCTTGGCGCCGCTGCCGCTGCCGACGGAGCTCGCGTCGCCACTGACGCGGCGCGGGAGACCAGTTGGCCCGTCGCGGCTGCGAGGGCGGTAGACGATGGCTTCCCGCTCGAGTGCTGCCGCGCGCCGCGGGCTGGCGGCGACTTCAATGTAGGTGCTGCCCCCGGAGAGGCCCTGTCTGCTCCGCGACGTTGGCGTCTGCGGGACGGATAGGGACGTCTGCAGGGTTGGCGGCGTGTAGCTGTTGTTCCGTCTCGAGGCCGACATCCTGGACGAGGAGGCGGAGCTGCTCATCTGCGACGACGACGACGATGGCTCGTGCCTCAACATGAGCGCCGACGCCGTCGACGCCCCGTCAATGTGAGACCGCACCAGCTCCGACGCCAGATTGCGCACCAGGACGGCCGAGTCCGTCTCGGCAAGCGTCTGTATCGAATCCATGAGCGATCGCACCTGCGCGCTGTTGAGTGTCTGCGAGCCATCCCCAGTGCCCATGCCGGCCGGCTCGCAAGCATCCATGATGGTCCGGACAAGCCTGAGTAGGTTGAGCCTCACGACGGCCTTCTTGTGGCCCAGCCGTTGGGCGATGCCTGCAAACATCTCGGGCCTGGCCAGCGACGCCGCCACCGACGGGCTCAGGCGGAGCAGCTTCAAGAGCGGCTCGAGCAGGTTCGAGTCAAAGGCGTTGAGTTTGTTGGTGCCGAAGCAGCTGACAATGGCCCGCGTGAAGCTGCCGTCGACCAGGTGGCTCTCGACGTTGGCCGTCTCCTCCTGCAGCCACACCAGGATGGCATCCAACGCCGTCACCTGCCAGTACTGGTCGGTAAGCAGCGACACGTAAAAGTCGAGCCCCTTGTTCTGCCAGAGATATCTCCGCCCCTTGGACCCCGAGTGCGCCATGTCGCACAGGATCGGCAGCGCAAACTCCTTGGGCGGTCGGTCCGTCTTCATGATCCTCAGCAGCAGCGGGATGATGCCCCCGACGGCCGCGTCCTCTTGTCTTTCCTTGTTCAGGCGGCATAGGTTGAACAGGGTGTTGAGGACCTGGTTGGAGATCTCGCGGAAGTGCGTCTGGCCCTTCTTCATGCCGTAGCTGAGGAGGTCGATGAGGAACTCAATGGCGTCTGCCGAGTGAAGCGACTCGATTGTCGTCGACAGCATCGACAGGTTCTTGATGAACTTGAGCATCGTGATCTGATGTATGGGCGTCATCCGCCGCAGGTCCTTGAGAACGCTCTTGAGCACCTGCCGATCCGCCACCACCTCCTTGACGTAGTTCTCCGCTTGGCTGAAGAGGTGGAAGATGTTGACGATGCGGCCTTCTATGAGCTCGTCTAGCTCGTCCTCGCCCTCTTCGTCCAGGACTCGGTGCAGGACGAGCGCCAGGGGATACAGAATCTTGCTGCGCGAGAAGATCCTGCAAAAGTCGTTTTTGGGCGTCGGGCCCTGCAGCTCGAAGACGTTCCATATGCCGTTGACGCCGATTAGAACCAGGTCTCGGGCGCTGTCGTAGTCTTCGTCGAGGAACTCGACCAGCACGTTCAGGCCACCGGCCGACACAAACATTTGCAGCGTCAGCGTCGACGTCTGGTACATTTGCCGGACAAACGCCGCGGCCTCGAGCCTGATTTCGTTTGAGTACTGACGGGCGGCAAACTTGGTGATGATGGGGATGCCGCCCACGAAGCAGAGATTTTCCTGAATCTCGACGTCGTCGAGGATGATCTGCGGAACGGCGGGTCAGAGACGGCACCCAGGGCCAAAACGGCGAGCGAAAAGCAGCGGGCTGGCACATACCGCGTTGACCACTTTGAGGAACTGCAGAATCATGTACTGCCTACTCTTGACGGTGCAGGGCTCCAGAATCTCGAGGATAGGCAGCAGCCCATGAGCGCTGATGACGAGGTTCTTCACCTCCTTGTTCTCCCAGAGTAGGGCAAGCTAAAGGAGGAAGAGGGCAAGGGTTAGAGTTGCCGGCTTGACTTGCAGCTTGGCGCTCACTCACCAAGTCTTCCGAGAGCTCGGATAGTATGTCCTCGCCCTCGGTCATCTTCAACGAGCCCACGAGAGCCTCCACTCTCTCCGCCAGGCGGGCGTGCCGGTCTCTGGCGATGTTGGCCTCCAAGTCCATCTCGTCCCAGCCTGGGTCCATCAAGGCGAACGGGTCGTATTCGTCTTCCTCGTCGCCGAGCCACGAGTTGTTGGAGATTTTGGACAAGAGCATCAGCCCGCCATCCTCGGATCCACGCTCGCTCTCTTCCTTTTCGCCGAGGGACTCGGAAGTCCCAAAGACGTCCGAGAAGTCTTCGTCGTCGTCTTCGGCGAACTTTTGAATCTCAATCGACGAGCGGGTGCGTCGCATGGGGCGGTCGGGAAGAACAGTCGGCCGGGGCTGCGTCTTCTTCTTCCGTATGCTGCCCTCGGGATCTTGCATAGATCTGGGCAGGCTGGTGAGGTCGGATGGGTGGAAAAGCTGAGGAGCATCAGTCGCGCGAACACCCTAGAAGCACGTCAGCAAACGATGTTCTCGGGAACCAAACGCGCCCGGGTCACATGCCCTTTTCACAACCTGGTTGACTCTGTGGTCGAATACGCTGTCATTGTCGGCGAATAGGTCGGAATAGTCCTCGACGCTCTGCTCGCGATACACCACGTCGAGTCGCGGAGGAAGCTCGAACTTGCTCCCGAGATGCGACTTGGACGGTGGCCTCGGTCCGGCAGAGTAGCCAGGACCAGCACTGCCAGCCACAAAGGACGCAGCCGGTAGCAAGCTCACAGAACTCGACTTGGCACCTTGTCGAGTATTCGGGTCGTCCGTCGCCTTGGCCACCGTCTTCTTGGGGAGGGGACGGATCGTGTGTTCCTGCGAGTCGAAATCACGGGAGCGGGTACTGGGCCCCTTGATGGTCAACAGCTCTCCCTCGAATTCGTCAAAGCTGCAACTGTCGCTCCTCGAGTCCGTCGTCGACGCAAAGGCTTTGAGCTTTTCGCTGGAGAGGAGACCGCCAAAGTTATCCTGGGGCTTGAGGCGTGGTAGTTGCAGCGCACTGAGGGAGATGGTGGTGGCAAAGTCGTCGTCCCAGTTGTCATCGTCTGCGCGCGGCAACGGTCAGCCTCGATCAGCCTCAAGCGGAGCTTGACTCTCAAGCTCATGGGTTCGCAGCGCCGGTCCACGACTTACCGTTTAGTTCGGGAGATCTGAACGCCTCCGCACCCGGCCTGGGCTTGGCAAGCGTCAAGGGACCCTTGGCGGGGGTCCCGCTGGTGAGGCGAGACGAGGGCCCTGTGATGTCGGAGCCGGTGGATGAGCGGAGGGCTGAGTCGGAGTTGAGGGCCTTGTTCCACTGCTTGACCTCCTCGACAGCCTGGTTGAAGTTGGCCGGTGCCTTGGAAACGGGTGCCTTGGCTCGGCGGGAGCCAGCTATCCAGGCGTGGCGCAGAAGCTTTCGCGCCGAGACTCTCAGGTTAGGGTCTTTTTGAAAGCATTGCATGAGAAAGTCCCTCGCGGCCTAGGTAGCTCCAGTCAGAGGGTGCTCATCGGTCGGGGGCAGGGGACGGGGGCATACAGCAGAGATGCCTTCGGGCAGAGGAGGATGGTCATCGTTGACGATGGCGAACAGGGCGGGCATGGCCGCCAGGTTGTGATAGGGCGGCTTACCCTGCAGCAGCTCGATGACGGTGCAACCCACGCTCCATATGTCCGAGGCGGAGCTGGCGCCGGAGAGCTGGATGATTTCGGGGGCCATCCAGTAAGGGGTGCCGACGACTTGTGCCTCCTTATCCTGGCCGCCCGCCAGGGTGCTCGTCGAGACGCCAAAGTCGGCAAGCTTGACGGTGCCATCCTTTGTAGTAAGGATGTTTGCGCCCTTGATGTCGCGGTGTATGACACCCTGGTCGTGGAGATAGTGCAGACCTTGGAGGACTTGCGTCATGTAGACGCCGACGAGATTCTCGGGGAACTTGCCGTAGGCCTTGAGTATCGAGTGAAGGGAGCCATTCTCGCAGTACCTGAGAGGGACGTGAGCCTTTCCGCGCGCACGGGGTTGAACAAGCAACGACTTACTCGAGAATGATGTTGAGACAGTCGACAGACTTGACGAAACCAATGTACTTGACAATGTTGTCGTGCTAGGAGCCCAAAGTCAGCAAAGCCAGGTCTTTTTTTTTTTTAGAGAAGTGCTTCATCCTCACCAGAAGATTCTTGAGCAGGTCGATTTCACTCTGGGAGATAGGTCAGCATCTTGTAAAGGCACTTCGTAGGCATGCTGTGCGGCTCACCTCTATCATGCGCAGTTCACTCTTGGGCAGATCGGCCAGCTTGATCTGCTTGACGGCCACGGCCTCGCCGGTGCTCCAGTTGAAGGCCTTGTACACGGACCCAAAGGCGCCCTTGCCGAGACACTCGCCCAACCGCTGTTGAACCATCGAGTCCGGTCAGCACTCTACGTCTGATTGCCGCCATGGTATGCGGGGGTATTCAGGAACGGGGGAGGGCACAGATCCAGGCACGAGCAGTGAACGGATGGGGGGGAGGAGAGAGCGTGGACGCACATAATCCTTCAGCCCGGGGTCCTGCAGCGCCGAGCTCTCGCGCTGCCTCTCCTTGCGAGACGGAGTGCCGGGCATGGCTGCGACCCTTTCCCGCGAGGCCCCGACGGCGGCGGCCGGGCCATTGTTTGCGTGATACTGCCGGCCGGGCGGCATCGCTGATGCGCGTTCGAGGATCGTGGGCACTCGCTGACGATGCGGAGCGAAGCCGTCACAGCGGCGCGCGCGCGCAAGAGGGCGGCGGCGGCGGTTTGGCGAGGGGCCGTGGGCGATGGGCCTAGGGCGATGGGCCTAGGGCGATGGGCGGCGGCGCGGGTCGATGGGGGAGCGAGTGGTGACGACGGCGGCGGCGGGACAACGAGGGGGAGGCGGGAAAGCGGCTCGTCGTCGAGTAGAGATGGTCGTCGCATCCCCGGGGCGGCGGCGGCGCGCTGCAGTCATCCGCGTGAATCGCACGCATTCGCCCCCGTGGGTGGTGCCTCGAGCAGCTGGCGGCCAGGTGTAGGGGCGCTGTTCCCGTTTCTGTTGACGTCCTCGTGATCAAGGGAGGACGACGAGCGAGGGATTGGAGGGGGAGGGGAGGGGTGAGGGAAGGGGGGGGGGGGGGCGAGGGCGTAGGCGGAGCGGACTGCAAGGTCTCGGGCTCTAAGATGGACGTCACCTCAGGGCAAGGGGCCGTGTTGGCGGCCGACGAGGCTAGAGTTTAGCGGGCTCGTTCAGGCGGGTGTCCAGTAAAACCGCCCTGTCCTTGAGGCGCTGGAACGACGGATAGCGTGTATTCGTACTTGCATGCTAAGCGTCCGTCCAATGCAAGCATGTACCCCTAGCACGATGAGACGAACAAGGGCAGCAGGCCAGGCAGGAGTCGACAAGGTGCAATGTGTGTCGAGAAAAGAGGCCCGAGGTCCCCTTTTTTCCGAGGCCCCAGGCGCCGCCTGAAACAAGCTGCCATGTGCTCGCCCGGCCACGACCTGTTCCGGCGCACGAGAAGCTGAGGTCGCCAAAGCGGTACCTGGCACTACGCTGCACCGTGCCGTGTTTGACAGGTCCGTTGATGAGGGCGAAGCCGCGACGACCTCAAGGCCACTCGGGGAACTTGGACGAGCTTCTTGTTGGCTGCCTTGAAGTGGGTTGCGGCTCAGCGCGTCCTACCACAGAAAAAAGTAAGAATGGCTTGTAGGCACCGCGAACCCGCATCTGATTATGCGGGCGAGCATTTGACACTCGGGATACGGATACAGGGTAGGTAGGTACCTAGGGAGACGAGCTCCAAGGCGCCAATGACATCTCCAACCATACCTCAGTCACGCACCATTAACCTCGTCATGCATGTGTGCTGGCAACACGACTACCTTAGGTAGCTCTCGTTGGATTCACTACCCCTAAACGGCTCCGCTCAGACCATGGCCCTTGCTTGCCCTTGCCCTCCCGTCACGAACCCCCTCCATCTCGACTTTCCCACCTCGGCCTCTCCGTTACCCACGACAGTGGCCAATCGCCCGACGGCAGAAGACCAACGGCAGCCATCATCTGCCACCGAGCCATGTCTCCCCCCCAGCAAACCTTCCATTGGACAGCGACGCTGGCCCCAGGATGCAGGACAAAGACCGGCAGAGGGACGTTGGCGGCTCCTGCATGGTCCCTTGCTGTGCCGTGCATGGCTGACTCGGCTTCCCGCAATCGACGACGCAGTCGACAAAGTAACGAGTACCTGGCGCCAACCTCGCTACCACGGTGGGTGGCGATGACCCGACGTGGTGAAGCCTCATGTCGAGCAACGCCCGACTCTGCCCATCACACGACGACACGCCCATCGCACCACGACACGCCCATCGCACCACGACACCGTCCACGGCCACGCTGCCCCAACTCGCCTCACCAAACGTATGAATGGGTTCGACTTCGTACTGAGCATCTGTCCATGACTTTTGCGACACAAGCCCTCCCCTCTCTGCTGTTCCGCGCAAGCGCCTGCGGATGCTGCCGTACTCAGCATCAAAAGTACAGTAATACTTCAGTAGGTATACAGCAAAGACACATGCCGTGTGCCTCAAAACTCTTCTCCCGCGCCAAGGCAGCCCGGCCCAGCCCGCGCGGCCCATCTCGTAGACTCACATCAGAGAGCCCCCCCCCCGTCGTCGTCGTCGTCTGTGTCCTCGCCAGCGCCTTCTCCCATTGCCGCAGTGGCGCGGTTAAACCCGGAGGCGACACAATAGCTCCAGGCGTCGCAACCCCTCGCTCTACTGATTCGTCGCGTCGTCGCGGGGCAGCGTTCGGCTGAGGCCCACCTCGGCCCACCATTCCTCTGGTATATCTTCCCGCCGCGCGAGGCTGCTCACAATCCGCTGCATCCCCGACCATTCCTCCTCTCCGCCAAGCGTCGTGTTGTGCGCCGGCCCCGTAGACTCCCCGCGGTTGCGCTGTTGTAAGCCATCGCCGCCGCTCTCCTCGCCCGACACTTCTTCCCCCGACACCTGGCCCCCCCATCCCTCGGCGCGATTGAAGAGTCCTGCCAGAGGCATGCCTCGGGGGATCCCGCCCGTGTTCTCCACCAGCGCGCCCCGTCTGCGCACGTCGCTCAGCGAGCTTGGCTCGTTGGCCGGAACTTGCAGCGTGCTTCGTCGTGCGTCAGGCGCCAGCCGCGTGGCATGGCGACTGGTCGGGCCACCAATGGGTCCGTCTTGACGGCCGTCGCTCGACGGCGTGCGACGGCGACGGCGCCCACCCGCCAGGTCGACATTCTCCTCGTCGTCGTCGTCCAAGTTCACGTCCGAATGCTCGCATCCCGAGTCGCATTGCGCGTCCGCCGGTTGCCCCATGATATCTGGCAGCTCCAGGGGCGTCCCAGATGACGGACCAGCGCTCTGAGAGACTTCCGTCGAGGCAAACGATGAGCCTGCGCTGGGCCGATGCGGGTCGGGAGTCACGGTGGAAAAGAGAGTGTCCCAGACCTCGGGGCTTAGGCTTCTGTCGCGATCTCCGAGTCCATCGAGGCCGAGAGAGTGACGAGCAGTCGGGGTTCGGCGATCACGCGCGCTGCGCAGGGGCCGGGCGTTGTAGCGAGGGCCGGAAACGCGGCTGGCGTTGGCGGGCGCCGAGCTCAAGGGTGACAAAGCACCGGCTCGCAAACCTCGGTGGCCGTGGGGCGGGCTGCCGCGGTATGGGCGCGGGCGGTCGGGGCTACGGTCGAACCGTGATGGGAGCGGCGCGACCTGACGTGGAGGAGACAAGCATGGTTAGCAGGCCATGATCCGAGGAGAGAGAGGGCCGTCATGCTCTTGGCTGGGGTACTCACAACGTGGGCGCGCCACGCCGGTGACGACGAGCGGGCCTCTGCCAACCACCAACGCCTATCTGCGTCCCTCGACTCTGCGTCGCGCTGCGATGGCGGACCTCTTTCGCGCCAGTCGCCGCCGAAGATGGACTCGACCTGCTGCTGAAAGTTTTGTCGATTCCGAAGTATGGTGGCAGGGCTGTTGGAGCTCAGCCACGAATCGCGGGCTTCCTGGAAGGCGGGCCGAGACCTTGGCTCTGGCACGCTTGGATCGAGTGGGCGCGGCGACTCGACCCAGGGCAAGAGACCGTCCTGGTTGGAGCGAGGCAGACGCGGCTGGACGGCGCCGTAGATTCGGACGCTGGCGTTTCTGGCCTGATTGCGACTTTCACGCGAGTCTGGGCGGATCGAGCGCCGGATGCCGGAGCGGCCCGGAGAGGCGGTAGTGCCTTTACTGGCGGCCTTTGACTGGAAGTCCGACTCGACGGGGGCGACAAAGAGTCTGTCAGGGCAGATGGAACATCAGCAAGCGGGCACAGCGATGACTAGATTGGGAGCGGTGATGCGATGAGATGTGCGGCATGGCCTGTTGACTAAAGGTTGGCCAGCCAAGACGCATGATTTCAAGGGGCACGCCATGCGCGCGGGCGACTGCCGGCGATGAGTCGTCGATGCAGGGCCTCGATGAAGCTGCGGAACGTGGCTTTGTGACGCGCAGAATGGCCAGCTGACGCGCCTGATAGACCAGGGTGCGCGCGACGAGGCATCTGATGGAGGAAGGGAAACTAACGGGAGGCCCATGCTGGATGGATGCAATCTGGTGTGGCGCAAAGCGAGCTGGTCCGGCACTCGTGGTCTGGGATAATGGAAGGCCGCAACGTCTTCCCCTCGGTGTTCTCTGCCCTGGTCGGTTCACCCGAGGCTGCGATGAGATGGGAATTGCGCGTCGCGTCGGTCGTTGGGCGGTGGGGTGCGATTCGACGAAAGCAAGAGCAGGCGGAAGCAGGCCACCAAAAGACGGCAGGAACGCCTCGTGGGTCTAGAACCGAGAGCGAGGGTCCGACCGAGGCGGAAGGTGCGACAAAGAGATACGGTGGGAAGAGCCACGTGCTAGGGACGATGCAGAGGCAGAGGCAGAGGCAGAAGCAAGAGGCAAGAGGCTGTACCAAGCGACGACGCGCCTCGGGCCGGCAGGTTGATGAAGAGGGACAAAGGGCGGGCGGACCAAGCGGCGGCAAAACGGCCTAGAGGCGGGCCAAGGGAGGGATGAGCGGTTTGACGAGGCGAGGTGGGTAAAGTGAGAAAGTACGAGTAGCTACGGGGGAGAAAGGGACCGACTAGGGGGGAGAGTTGGGTCTCGGGGCGGG
>JAPEBW010002266.1:0-13523 GCA_027405785.1 Ophiocordyceps robertsii
GTGCCGGCGCGTCAGTCACTCCGAGTCCGCCTCCGCCTGTCCGCCCCCTATTTTCCTGGCTTGACGAGCGCCGCGCCCGACGACGTCGTGAACTTCGCACGGTATAGGTAGAGCCCGCCCTCTGTCCGGTCAGGCCCGGATAGCGGCTCCCTACATACATGCAGTCGACGGACGAGTCGGTAGAGGCACCTGGGGTGGATCCACGACGAGTCGAGGGACATCGGGAAGGCCTTGAATGCCGAAGTGGGAGTTTTGAGCAGAATCCACAGCGAGCACGAGTAACAGGAGGAGCGGGCATTGGTGTCTGCGCAAAGTCGATATATATGTATGTTGTATGTACATAGATGCATTCTGCACGAGGCCGGCGCACAGGTTGCAAGGTACTAACCCGGTAGTAGGCAGCCAGGCAGGTACTCTACCTAGGTCTGTGCAGTATTTGTAGGTGCTTCGGGCCTTGGGGCATACAGTGCGTTTTCGGGGTGGTGTCCGCGGTGGACGCGTCGGCTCGCCCGCAGCACCCAGAATGATGCGCATTAGCAAGCCAGCCAAGGGAGCTGCGCACGCCGGGCCCCCCTAACCAGCCGCCTAAGCAGCCGCCGCAGTCGCACCCACACGCCCCGTCTGCGCAGTGACGGAGCCAAGCACATACGCCAAGACTCTCCCGACCCTGTCCGCTTTTCCCTGCCCATCTCGCATCACACTAGGATGTCCTCTCTCGGAAAAGGAGCAGGGGGAAAAAACCCTTCGACCGCCTGGGCCCCGCTTCTCTTGGTCGGCATCCGAACATGCATCTGACAAAGAATTGGCGGCGTGCGCTTTTTTGGCATATTATTCTCGCCCGGCCCACCCAGCAAATATTCCCCCATCCAGATGCTGCTCCCAGTGGGGCCTGTCCACACTTTCCCTATTTTCTACCACTGCTCGCCCCTCCCCTTTTCCCTCCCCTCCTCTCTTCCTCTCTTCCTCTCTCTTCCACTTCCATCACCATCTCTCCCAGGCCTCCTCCCCCCCCTGACGTCGTTTGTGTCGGGCTCCTTCGTGCTTTGTGTGCGGAGGGCTGCCTCCTTGCACTGCACTGCTGCTGTCCCACCTCACCACGCTCGCGGCACAAAACGCCTTCCACGTAGCCGGGCCTTGGCCATCTGCGCATTACAGCCAACCACGACGACACACCGCCCGAGTCGACGTTTATCGGCGCCACCACCACCGCACCGTCAACCCAAATCTGCCAAGCCTGCGACCTCATCGTAAAAAGGCACACCTTTCTCACCTGACTCACCAACCGGAGTCCGCCTCCTGGGCCTACCCGGTCGCTGTGACGCACTTCCCGCATCCGACCACTCACCAACCACTCGACCAGCCTCGACCACAGCCTTTTATACCTGCCGCCCATCTGACAGCCACTCTTGCCTCTTTTTTTCCCGGGCTGCCCATGATGATCAACTTGACATTATAGCCTTGCGGTCCCCTGGGACTCCCGCATCTCAACAAGCGCCGCCTCGCTCTTGACGAGTATCGAGGTCTCCACCGGCTTGAAGGCCTCGCGACGCACCGCAACCGCGTTCCCTTTTATACCCTCGACTCGCATCGTCGCCTGGCGAGTCGTCGACCCAGCATCGCTCCACGGCTCTTGACTGCACCTCGTCTGCATCTCATTGCCACTGCGTCTTACCTCAGCCCTGGTCTCTTCTGCGTTTCACCTACCGCGCACCCCTTCACACACGTTGCGCCCGCATCTCACCATGACTACACACTTTCACACGGACCCTGAGGCTCCTGCCTGGGCTGCCCCTACCGTGGAATCGGCCGAGGACCTTGACGAACCACCAGAAATTCGCCTGCTGCAGCCTTCGCCGCAACGTTTTCAGAGGACCGCCATCCGCCATCCCAGCGCCCAGTCGTCGCTACTCACAAAGGCCATCATGGGCCATTCGGACGACGAGAGCCCCGAGTACATGTCCTCGACTCTGGGCGACAACCAGCGCCGACGTTCCATGGCCAGCAACGCCAGTGTAGCCTCCACGGCTGACCTAACTAGCGACACTGGCCTGACCAGCCCCTGTCGTACAAACACGCCGAGTCCGCCCATCCCCGAAATGATCTCGATGCGCCTGGATGCCGAGATTGCCGACACCACCAAGCACGCGCCTTTCGGCATCGCCGGTGTGCCCGAGCCCTCACGGGATCCCCCAAGAAGGCGCTGCATTCAGTTTGCTTGTGCTGCGAAGCCCATTTACCACGAACAGCCCACAATGCGCCCTGGGCCCACCGCCCCGACGACTTCAGTGCAAGAGCCGCCGCGAAGACCCTGCATCAAATTTACGTATCCTCCGGCTCCGGCACCTACAAATGACGCATTTGCTGCGCCTTCACAGGCCCCTGCCCCGAAGCCCCCGTTGGTCAACAAGTCTGATTCGCTATCGACGCCTCGAAAGTCGCTGGCTCTTCCCGTAGCCACCAACTCCACGCAGCCCATGTCCCTCCGCAGACCGTCGAGCAGAAACACACTTACTCGCCCCAAGTTCCTGCGCGCAAACTCAAAGGACCTCTCCAAAGATGCCTCGCAATTCCACGAGTTTGCCAGCGGCACAACACGGGAAGAGGAGTGGATCCGGCAAGGAGTTCCGGTCATCGCCACCAAGCTGACCATTAACGATACGCTCACCAAGGAGAATCGCATTCGTCGCTTGGGGGCCGAGGCTGAGGAAGAGGCACTGGAAGAAGAGGCAATAGAGGAGGAGGCTGAAGACGCGACAGATGACGAGGACTTGGATGAGCTCGACGGCGACGACGACCAAGACGAAGACGACGAGGGTGACGAGAAAGAGGAGGACGAGGACGATTCCGATGGGTACTACACAGACGAGGAGACGGGCTTTGCCGATTCCGACGACGAGGAAGATGACGACGAGAACATGAGACTTTGGACGCCGAGCCACGCCACCAACATCCGCCAAAACCCCAACATGGTCCCCGCACGCCGTCCCTCCCTCCACGAGCCCCAGTCGGATTCGTCGGTGGCCACCAACGGAAGCATTCGTCGAATCAAGGTGAAGCGTGCGAAGCCCTCGTCCGACACGCCCGATCTACCCGACAGCACCGACTTTGTCTGCGGCACTCTGGACGAGGACAGGCCCCTCGAGGAGGCCTATCTGTCGTGCCTCGCGGCTCGCCGAAACGAAAAGCTACGTATCATCCCACAAGACATCGACCCGAGTTTCCCCGCCTCGGACCCAGACGACGACGAGGAGGAGGACATCTACAACCCCGTGGCCCACGATAGCGATACCGACGTCTTGGTGCACGGGGAGATGGAAGACTTGCACCACGGGCAAGACCGCTCTCGGCGGAGAAAGAGGACCGAGCATGCCTCGCCTCGCAAGTATCGTTCGCCCCCGCCCAAGCGTCACCACTCGCCGCCTCCCAAGACACGCACTCGATCGCCCAAGACCCTGTTTGGACGCCCATCGCCTCGGAGGACAAGGTCACCCGCGCCGAGGGCTCTCACCACGCCGGTCGGATCTCCTCGCCACGGGGCACATGTCCAGTTCCAGCTGGCTGGACGACCAAACACGACTCACACCAAGTCTCTCCCTCGCCCAGCAGCCCTGTTTCCCTACCTCAAGAAGGAGCGCAACATGAAGTGCCACCACGACTCGGACCTCCATGTCCGAGGCGCCATTGACATCTTCAAAGGCCTCGAGCGTAAACGCCAGCGACGCAAGGAAAAGTACTATCAGAAATACTGCAATCGGGCGCGCCGCGGTCAGATCCCGGAGCGCAAGCCCCAGCCCGGCCGGGGCGCAGAGCGCATGAAGGAACTCGGCCTTCTCATGGCTGGCAAGAAGGAGCAGGGAAACTACGTGCTCTCCATCTAAACCAGCCTGTCCCCTTTTATTCTCTTCCTCGTTCCCAGAGAGCGGCGCACGGACCTGGACCTTGTCCAGGCGAAGCGCAGTTTTTAGCATCGCATCACTCTAGCATCACAAGCCGTGGGATACCTAGGTTTTACGGATCCCCACATTTGACCCCGATTTGGGATTCTTGTCTGTTTTTATACGTTACGACTTTATGATTCTTCTTCCACGGTCACATGCAAATACCTGGCTCGACTTGGCCCTCTACTGTTCCACACGACAATATCATTGTATGGGCTGGTATGCTCCTTGTTGTATGAGCATTGTGTACATAGTACTTTTCTTTTTTGTTCCCATTCAAGCTCGGTATGCAGGAGACGGCATTCAACTGGTACGGGGAGGGTGGCATACTTGGAATTGCTTGGATACCCTGCATATGAGCAGTCCAGGCTTCAGCCCTGGACCGGCGTTGGTTGGTCAAGGTACGGGGGGATTTGGCACTTAGGCAGGCAGTCACTGAAGAATGAGAAACTGGCTCAGATGCAAACCGCGTGTCAGACTGGACGATGGTTGCAAGCGATTGGGGCGATGGCGTGGCGAAGGTGGTGCAAGTGGCGGAGTCGACACGATGCAACTCTCACTTCCTGTGCTGTACTTGCATGTGTGAATGAAAATTTCCGTCCTCTCGACCGGGGATCTGTCTTTTTCCAACATTCTCTCGCCCCTTTCCGTCGCCTCCGGGCCGGAGGGGAATAAGATGGAGGATTCGTGGTTGCAGCCGATGGACTGAGTAAGCCACTCGAAGTGGGTCCGCGCTGGCTTCGTGCCTGATGCACAAGGCAGCAAAGCAAAGACGGAGTGAGTGGGCGCCCTTTCTGCCAGGTTGGACAAATTGCGCGACAGGCCTGCGATCATCCCTCTCGGCCGCATCATCCACGCCCGCGTCCGCGACACGAACACAGCCCGAGCTTGCATCGACTTTTGCCTGTGTGCTGAATTGAACACCGCCACCCGACTGCATTCCATCATGTGGTTTCTCTCTTGGTGTACGTTTTGGCCACGCTGCCCCCCCCCCGACGGCCTCGTCGGTCCTGTGAAGCGTCGGGCGACGGACTGACACGTGCTGCCGACAGTCCGCGAGATCCTCTCCTCCCTAGGACTGGTGAACAAGCACGCCAAGCTGCTATTCCTGGGTCTCGACAATGCCGGAAAGACGACGCTGCTGCACATGCTCAAGGTTGGTGCACGAAGGATACAAGCTGGGATTCGGCTGGGTGTGTGCCACTCGATGCTGATGACGAGACGATAGAACGACCGAGTTGCAATCCTGCAGCCCACGCTGCACCCGAGTAAGTTGAACTCTTTGGCCGGAAAAGCCCAGACGTGGCCTCTCGAGTCCTAACCGCCTTTTGCAAGCCTCGGAGGAACTCGCCATCGGCAATGTCCGGTTCACCACCTTTGATCTCGGTGGCCATCAACAGGGTGCGTATAGACCTGACGAGGGATCCAGCTGTGGCCTGATCGGCGACTGACTCTGCATAGCCCGCCGCATCTGGAGAGACTATTTCCCCGAAGTCAACGGTGTCGTCTTTCTCGTAGACGCCAAGGACCACGAACGCTTTAGCGAGGCCAAGGTCGAGCTCGACGCCCTCCTGGCCATGGAAGAGCTGTCCAAGGTCCCCTTTGTCATCCTGGGAAACAAGATCGACCACCCCGACGCCGTGTCCGAGGACGAGCTGCGCCACCAGCTCGGCATGTACCAGACGACGGGCAAGGGCAAGGTCCAGCTGGAGGGTATCCGACCGATTGAGGTGTTCATGTGCTCTGTGGTTATGCGGCAAGGCTACGGCGATGGCATACGGTGGCTCTCGCAGTACGTGTGATGGGGAACACTGGGCGGCGGCGGCGAGCAGGTCCCCTTGGGTACACTTGATGGGCCGGACAAGACGGGGAGCAGGAGACGGGGTGTGTGTGTGAAGGTGACGAGCTGCTTTATGAGCTTCAGCATTCTCTCTTGGCGAACCTGGCTGGGTCGTGTAATTGCATGATATTTCTCAGAACTGTCTGGGCCGTCACATTCTGTCTAGAGCAAGTTGTTGTTCCTTGACGCCAGGCAGGCATCTGAACATGGGCTGGGCAAACATGCATGCATACACGCGTGTGGAAACAAGGTAACAAGTCAAATACAAACGCCTCTGAGAACACGGGGCATTCCCCGTTTGCCCATGTATCCATCTGTGTGCAGTATGGGTGAAGTGGCGGGCTGTTGGCTTGCAGCCATCCGGCGGAGTGGGCCGGCTTGCTTCCCCAACCAAAATGGAGCCGACGTCATGCGCGTTCCCCAGATGGTTGATTCGTGGGGCTGAGCTTCCGTCACCTAGACTAAACCTTGGTGACGACGCTCACCCTCCTCTCTCTCTACATACACACACTCACTCTCCACTCCAAGTAAGACGGCGCGCCACTCATTCGCTCCGCTGTATTTCCCTGCAGTGGCTCGTCTCGAAGCGTCCTTGGACCGCTCAGCACCTCCCGCGACGGCACAGACGCAAGCGCCGGGGAGAGACGGCTTCCTCGAGCCTGGCTGCGGCGGCACCTCCGGCTCATTGGGAACGATGCCGCCAGACACGGTTTATGGCTTCCCCCCGTCAGCGTTCGATGTTTCTCGCATTCCCGACGGCGATCACGAGTTCCTCGACCCCAAGGATCTAGAGGCCTTTGAGACGGCGCTGCGAGCACCCGATCCGCTGCAGAGCCCCTCGGAAGAGACGGTGAGCGTCAAGTCGCCGAGGAGCCCTTTCGGCTTCCACATCACCAAGCGAAACTCGCAGACGGGCGCCGCCTTTGACGACGATGCCTCGGCCATCGTGGCAGCCGCCGGGGCTGCTGGAGGCGAGCTGCAGCCGCCGCCGACGCCGACGATGCACAGCCACGGCACCTTTATCACGGCGCAAAACGATTGGGCGCCGGTGAATCCCAACCACTATCGCGGCCGTCGAGGCGGCAAGGGAGGCCGCAGGAAGCGCGCCAAGGACGCCGTCGAGGGCCTGCTGGGCACCCGGACCAAGGACGAGACCAGGGAGGGCTACTTTTACCAGCTCGCCAAGTGGCCGTTGCTCTTCTTCGTCTTTACCTGGCTGGCCTGGCTGAGCTTTGCCTACCTCGTCACGCGATGGTACATTTGGGTATACGAGCACTTCTTTACCTGGCGAGGCCGGCGGGAGACGCTGCGGAGAAACATGCGGCGGACGTCGAGCTATAGGGACTGGGTGGTGGCCGCGAGGGAGCTGGATAGTTTCCTGGGCAGGCAGACGTGGAGGGAGGAAAACGACTTTGCCTACTACGACTCCAAGACGGTCAAGCGGGTGTGGGACCAGATGCGCAAGATAAGGGCGCGGGCCGAGGCGCAGGAGAAGTCGGGCGCGCAACAAAGCGGCAGGGGCAAGGCGGTGGAAGACCTCAGGGCGCTGATCGAGGCCTGCGTCAAGAATAACTTTGTTGGCGTCGAGAACTCGAGGCTGTATAGCCAGACATACTACGGGACCAAGAATCTTGTCCAGAACTTTGTCGACGAAGGTAGGCGCTCCGCTCTATATGCTGCTCAAGCCGAGGATGGACGAGGCTAACTGGGCGGTAGTCGAGGCCAGCGTCAGGTTCCTGCATAAGACCAAGCAGCTCGAGATGGAGGAGAAGCGGCTCCTATTCAAGCACGTGCACGCCAACTACGGGCGGACGGCGTTATGTCTATCGGGCGGAGCCGCGTTTGCCTACTACCACATCGGGGTGGCCAGGGCCCTGCTAGATGCAGACCAGCTTCCCGACGTCATCACCGGCACAAGCGGCGGCGCGCTCGTGGCCGCACTGGTGGCGACTCGGACCAACGAGGAGCTCAAGCAGCTGCTGGTGCCCGCCCTCGCACACCGCATCAATGCCTGCAGCGAGTCCTTCACAACATGGCTCCCTAGGTGGTGGAAAACAGGTGCCCGCTTCGATTCGGTCGACTGGGCTGCCCGGTGTAGTTGGTGGGCGAGGGGGTCATTGACGTTCCGCGAGGCATACGAGCGAACCGGCCGTATCCTTAACGTCTCCTGTGTCCCGGCCGACCCGCACTCGCCCACGATCCTATGCAACTACCTCACGAGCCCGGACTGCGTTATCTGGTCAGCGGTCCTGGCATCGGCCGCGGTTCCCGGCATCCTCAACCCTGTCGTGCTTATGATGAAGACGTGGGACGGGAGCCTGGCGCCCTACTCGTTTGGCCATAAGTGGAAGGACGGCAGCTTACGAACTGATATTCCGATTAAGGCGCTCAACACGCACTTTAACGTCAACTTTACTATTGTTAGCCAGGTGAACCCGCATATCAACCTGTTCTTCTTCTCGTCAAGGGGATCTGTCGGGCACCCGGTGACGCACCGCAAGGGGCGAGGCTGGCGGGGGGGGTACCTTATGTCGGCCATTGAGAACTATCTCAAGCTCGACATGAACAAGTGGCTCAAGTTCATCCGGCACGCGGAGCTGCTGCCGCGTCCGCTGGGCCAGGACTGGAGCCAGCTGTGGCTGCAGGAGTTTAGCGGCAACATCACCATCTGGCCAAAGTCGGCCGTGTCGGACTTTTGGCACATCCTGTCGGACCCGGACCCGGGCCGGCTGGCGCGCATGATCCACGAGGGCCGACAGAGCGCGTTCCCCAAGCTCAAGTTCATCGCCAACCGGCTCAAGGTGGAGCGGCTGGTGGAGCAAGGGCGACTGGACACAAGGCCGTGGGTGCGCAGGGGAAGCATCCAGACCATCCTCAGCGAGGACAACCTGCAGAGCCTGCTGGCGGGGGAGTCGGGCCTGAACGGGACGACAGAGGAGGAGGATAACGACGACGAGGAGGAGGTGACGAAGATTGCGCTGACGGATGAGTTTGCGGGCGGCGTGCAAGCTGAGAAGCCGGGCTGACGATGCCGCTCGGGGGGGGGGGGCTTGGCTTGACATTATAGTGGGATAGACGGGGCCATCTTTCCCAATGCATGGGTTTGTAGCCTGTTTATAATAGAGGCCTCGATGTCCATATTTGAAAAATATATGTATGGCGTCAATTCACGATGCGGCCTCGTCGGCTTCCCCTGGCGTCGTGACCCCTGACGAGGCTAGCGCAGCGTGTGCCCGAGGACCCGGGTACCGTACCGGGGCAAGGGAGCGGGCCAAAAAAGCTTCAGTGCGTTTAGGCCCCTGTCTTGGCCCCCTGGCGCGACCCCCCGGCAGCGCCCATTGGTTCAGGGACAGCGCTGCGGCTGCTGGGCATGTGAACACGGTGGCGGCATCGGGACCCAGCTGAGGGAGCCGCGGATAATCCGATGGCCGGGCCCTAAACCCAGCAAACGGCCAGCAAGCAGCATCTCCAACGCACCCTTGCGAGCTCTTTTCCCTGCGGATGCAACATCCCACAACCCAAGAGAACACATCACTCGGGAGTGTCGTCGAAGCAGATCCCAAGGCAGAGAACTTGCTCAATCACCCTCTTCCGCCTTGATAGGAGCAGGCTGTGCCCTCTCCGGCCGCCACCATGAGCTCGGATTATTCCTACGATGACCAGGTGCGCATCGGCCCCAACTCGATTCGTCGTGCTCTGCGTGCTTCTCTCCATGCTGACTCGCTCTTCCCCCCTCGCCTCTGCAGGCCCAGTTCTTCCCGTACTTCATCCTGACGCTGACGGGCCTCGTCACGATACCACTGACTTACAGTGTGCTGCGGCCGAGCAGCGACGACGAGAAGCTCGCGCCGCGCATCCAGACGGGCTACAAGATCAAGGATGCCGGCGCCGTCGAGGGCCTGCGGTCTGCGCAGAAGCGGAAGCAGCGCAAGATCAAGAGGACCGTGGTGGCGCTTGCGGGCTGGGGCCTCATGGGCTTCATGGTTTACCTCATCATGGTCACGACGCCGCTCGTGGCCAAGGTCTGGAATCCGTACGATATTCTGGGCATTTCAGAGGTAGCTTCTCCTCACATCTACGGCCCGTCATTCGCCGGCCCTGAGTGCGCGCCGGCCGAGTCAAATGGCTAACGTGCAACCCATTTTTACAGTCGGCAACGGAAAAGCAAATCAAGTCGCACTACAAGCGCCTTTCCGTCAAGTTCCACCCCGACAAAGTCCGGCCCGACCCGGCCAAGAACGAGACGCTCGAGACGCTTAACGACCACTACGTCGAGCTCACAAAGGCCTACCAATCGCTGACGGACGAGGACGTGCGCAACAACTACATTCAGTATGGCCACCCCGACGGCAAGCAGAGCCTCAGCATCGGCATCGCCCTACCCAAGTTCATCATCTCGGACGGCAATGGCAAGTACCTCGTCCTCCTCTACACCGGCCTGCTCGGCGTGCTGCTGCCCTACCTCGTCGGCTCCTGGTGGTACGGTACCAAGCGGAGATCCAAGGAGGGTGTCCTCATGGAGAGCGCCAACAACCTCTTCCGCCAGTACGACGAGGCCATGGACGAGGCCGGCATCATCGCCGCCCTCAGCGCCGGCAAGGAATACGAAGAGGTTCTCAGGGGCGACCAGGCCGAGTCGGGCCTGGCCAAGATTGAGGCCCGCATCACGGCCGAGGGCGACGCGTCCCCCTTTGCCGCCGGCTTCTCCGTCAAGGACAAGGAGAGACTTGAGGACCTCGATAACGGCGTGCGTCGCAAGGCTCTCGCCCTGCTGTGGGCGTACCTGGGACGAGTCGAGCTCAGCGACGCGGCCTTGACCAAGGCCAAGTACAACATTGCGCCCATTGCCCGCACCCTGAACAAGTCGTTTGCCGCCATTGCCCTCGCCTACGGCAACATTGGCCCGATTGCCGGGTCCTTTTACGCCAACCAGCACCTCATCCAGGCCCTCTCTCCCAAGTCTTCTCCCCTCCTGCAGCTCCCCTACTTCACCGCCAAGATTGCCATGGCGGTCGAGGGCGACTCCAAGACTCGCATGACGGTCCAGCAGTTCATGGATCTCCCCGATGCGCACCGGAGACGGCTGGCGGTGGGCAAGGGCCTGCTGAGCGAGGACGAGTACAGAGCGAGCATCAACGTTGGCAAGCAGCTGCCCTACCTGCGAGTGGCCAAGGCATTCTTCAAGGTGACTGGCGAACGCGTCATCATCCCCTCGTCCCTCGTCAGCCTCGTCATCAAGGGCCGCTTCATCCCCCCCGGCGCCGATAACGTGCCGCCCGTCGACGAGCTGGACCTTGAGGACGTTGACCCGGCCGAAGACGACCTCGAAGCCCTGATGGGCCGCAAGACCAAGACGATCAAGGGCCCCGACGGCAAGCCGCTGTCGGTCGAGGAAAAGACGGTGCTGCCGCCGCTGACCTTTGCGCCGCACTACGCGCGCGAGCACACGCCCAAGTGGTACGCCTTTCTCAGCGACTCTAAGCAGGGCAAGATGGCTGTCCCCCCCTTTACCTTTGACCGCTTCGACCAGCCCATCTTTGACGACCAGGGCAAGCCGACGTTTGCCATGCAGACGCTCAAGGCGCAGTTTGCGGCGCCCCCGCAGGCGGGCCACTACACGTTTGTCATGCACGTCATCTGCGACTCGTACGTCGGCTTCGACACAAAGATGGAGGTGACGCTTGTTGTCGAGGAGGCGGCCAAGGCGGCGCAGATGGCGGCCGAGGACGAGATTAGCGAGCCCGACGAAGGTACGTTGGCTGGTGTCCCCTTGATCGCACCTTTGCCCCGCGACTTGGTTTTTCCTCACATTGGCCCTCGAGCCCTTGTCTCTGCTCTGTGCCCTTTTCCTTTTTCCTCGCGCAATGCAGCCCACTCTTAGCTCCAGGGGTGAAAAGAGGACACTCGACGCCAGAAAAGAAAGCAAAGGCGCTAACCGAAACCGCAGACTCCATCGCCGGCCAGATGCACGCCCTCAAGACGGGCCAGGCCCCCGAACCCCGGCGGCGGAAGGTCGCACGCGACGACGACGACGACTCGTCGGACGAGAGCGGGACCGAGGAGGAGGCCGAGGACACGAGCGACACCAATACGGACACGGAGGATGAGTCGTAGGCGAAACGGGCTTGGGAAACGGTGTGGCGGGGAGGCGTGATGGGCGCGCGGCCGATGGGGCGGCAGGCCAAGCTGCGAGAAGGAGACGCGAGTAGAGGAGGAAGACGGCAACGGCGGTCCTGCAGGTTGCTGTCGCGGGCCACGCAAGCAAGGCAGGGCGGGAGTTATGCGGTATATATTAGGGTGTTTTTTCCATGTTTTCAACCCCATCTGTTCCCCTGAGAGGATCCTTTGTGTGTCGTCTGGCTACATGGCGCCTGTTCTTGCTCTCGGCCTCCCCCCCTCCCCTCTCAGGTCGTCGTCGCCTCTCTCGAGAGCGTTGACATGGCTGGCGTCCTCGCTGTGTCAGAATAAGGAATTGACTTAATTTACACGTTGTCACACATGCCCCCTCTCCCTCATGCTTACACACGTGCCTCGCCGAGCCCGCGACGACGCAATGCCCGTCGGCAAGCTCCCAAGCCGCATCCCCGGCTCTTGGCACCCCCGCCCGCCCTGCTCTTTCCAGCCCGAGCAATCTTGCGCATTGTGACCAAGGACCCGCTCAGCAGACCCTCACGCCGCAGACTTCGACCCCCTTGCCCTCGACGCGCGCCGAGCGGCCAAAGTAGGCGGCCACGAGGTCCTGGATGAAGGCCGCGTCGGCCTCGCTCCAGACGTCGAGCCCCATGTTCTCGACGCAGCGGCTGTCAATGGCCACGGCGTCGTCGTCGGCCCCGGGCCGCTCGCCGATGCCGTTGTCGAGCAACGCCTCCGCCTCGTCTTCCTCGGTGTCGTCGTCGCCGTCGTCGCGATAGTGCCCCGGGTTAGACTCCTCGGCGCTATCGACGACGTCGGCGAGGACCGACAGCATCTGCTTGGTGAGGCGATGAAAGTAGGCAATGACAGCAAGCTCGACGCGGGCCTCGTCCGACTCTGCCGGGGGGCGGCCGGCAAACGAGGTGACGGAGTCGGCGAGGAGGTCGGAGCCAGACGACAGGCGGGGCATGGACATTGGGGTGTGGGGCGCGGGGGCCAGATTGGCCAAGAGGGCGGCATCGCGCGAAGACTCCTCCTGTTCATCGGAGCGAAGCTGCTCGCCCGCACTCGCCCACCACATGTAACCGTTGTAGGCGAGCGCGGCCCAGCTCGGGGGCTCGACGAGCTGGTCGAAAGACTCGTCGCTGACTCGGCGCTGACGGTGGCCCGTCGATGGGCGGCGCGCAGACGCGGGAGATTGGGGAGAGTCGGACGCGGAGTCGGGGGCGGGGGCAGCAAGGCACGCGAGGCCGCTGCGGAGGGAGTTGAACCGGCGCAGGTCACGCTGGGTGGCCTTGATGGGGCTGCCCCGGGGGCATTCGACCACGGGCCAGGCATCCTCACTTGGTTTGCCCGAGGGATGCTCGGGCGGCATGGTGATGAGCATGTCCCACAGAGTGTCCTTCATTGCCAGTATGCTGTCGGTGGTGCAGGCGATCCAGCCAGAGCCCGGGCCGCCCTCCGAGTCCTCTTGGCTCTCGACTTTGCGGCGAGCCGCCTCCAAGTCTTGGACGAGAAAGGGAATGTCGTGGACGCCGATGGTGAAGAGGGGTCGCAGGCGGGGAGTGGGCGACGAGGGCGGCAGCACATGGGATACGGAGAGGGGGATGTTG
>JAPEBW010002267.1:0-13511 GCA_027405785.1 Ophiocordyceps robertsii
CGCCTCTCCTTTAGCTACGTTAGTACCTTAAGGGGAGCTATTATAAACTCTTATAATGCTATTAAGGCGAAACCTTACCGATATAAAGGTATACTTAAATACTTATAGTATAGTAAACTTAGTAGACGTATATTTCGCACGCTAATAAGGCTTACTATAAGTCTTACTATCGTATCTTAAGCTCTTAAAACTAAGCGATAGTTAGGTAAATAACTATAAGGTCTAGGAGGTTTTAATAAGAATTATTAATATAAAAAGTACCGAAAAGATAATTACTTAATACTACGTTAGTATTAATAAGTTAACGCTATATAACTATATTTTAATTTTATAGTTAACTACGGCAATCACGGATAAGAAAATCTATATTATTTTATAGAAAAGGCAATAGTAGTTTAAGCACTAAATCGGCAGCGGCACCTTATAGAGTCTACGAAAATTCGTAAGGGATTGCCGGAACGAGGCCTATATTTATATAATCGCTACTAACCTTAAGCTAATTCCGTTACTAGATAAGGACGACGATAAAGGAATTCTAAAAAGAGAATAGACCGAGATACTACCGACTCTATACTAATTTAAAGATATATTCTCGGTAAATAAGTCTAACCTATTACCGATTAAGAAAGGAATAAATCACGTAATTAACTTAACTTCCGACGTAAAACTACCCTTTAAACCGATCTACCCTCTATCCCGCAACTAATTATAAGTATTAAAGGACTAGATTAGTAACTTTATAAGACGTAGTATTATCTAGGAATTATAAAGCCTAGTAAGCGCACTAATTCTTTTTATCTTAAAGAAAGATAGTAGCCTTCGTCTTTATATAAACTACCGGGGACTTAACCGCGTTACGTAGAAAAATCGGTACCTTTTATCTCTTATTTCGGAGATCCTTAACCGCTACTAAGGAGCTAAATTCTTTTTTAAGATTAATATTCGAAACTTATACTAGTATATCTATATAAAAGAAGGCGATAAGTAAAAGACTACCTTTTAATTACGCTATAGATATTTCGAATACCTTATTATACTATTTAGCTTAACTAACGCTTTAGCTACTTTTTAAAGCTATATTAATTAAGCGTTAAAAGGCCTTATTAATACTATTTATATAGTATATCTCGATAATATCCTTATCTTCTTATAAACGGAAGAAGAATATACTAAATACCTTTAATAAGTTATAAAGAGGCTATATATAGCGTAACTATTTATAAAGCTATCTAAATATATATTTTATTAGCAATTAGTTAAGTTCCTTAGTTTTATTTTATTAGTTAATAGGATATTAGTAAATCTTTAATAAGTAAAAGCAATCGCTAAATAGCTAGCACTTAATACTTATTAAGATATTTAAGTCTTCCTTAAGTTTTATAACTACTACTATCGTTTTATTTACCGCTACTCCTATATAATAGCACCTCTTACTATACTACTAAAAGGTAGTAGTAATAGTAAGAAGCTAAGGAGAGTATACTTAAACGCGACTAAATTTATAGCGTTTTAGTCCTTAAAAGACGTATTTACTAATATACCCTTACTTTAACACTATAACTTAAAGAGGTATACCTAAATTAAAACCGATATATTATAATATATAATAGCAGGCATTTTATCCTAACTTAATAATAAAGGTCGCTACTACTTAATTACATTTTAGTTAAGAAAGTTTATTAAGGCCGAGTTAAACTACGGAGTCTTAGATTAAGAACTATTTACTATTATAAAGTTATTTAAATACTAGCGATACTACGTCGAAGGAGCCGCGTAATAAGTAAAGGTCTTATCCGATTATTTTAACCTTTAAACGTTTATACGCTAAACCTCCTTTAATCGGAGATAAGTATAATAATATATATACTTAGCGCTATTTAACTTTACGATTAAGTATAGGATAGGGAAATTAAACCCGGCTAACGCGCTATTAAGAATACCTAAATATAAGGGCGAGAAGCCTTTATTTATAGAGTTACTACTAAAGCTTTAATTAAAGCTAGCACTAATAAATTATATAACTATTAATAATCCGTAAAGGGATAACGAGAAGTCTTTATAAGTAAAAGAAAGCCTAACTTTAAGCCGGTATAAGTATAGCGAGTTGCCTTTATATAAGGAAAATGTATAAGCTTTTATATAGCGAACTACTACTAACTTAGGAGCGGACCTTAAGCAGCTAGCTATATAAGCTAAAAAGAGAGCTAGTTATAAATAGCTACTTTTAAGAAAGACTATAAGGGATATAGCTTACGGCCTTTTAGTATACGCCGTAAAAGTTCTTAATACTTTGCTAGAATTACTAAAACGCACTTAAAGTAAAGATATAGTAATTGCTTAACGAAAAGCGACTAAAGACTTCTTAAAAGAGAAGTATCCTTAGTTATTATAACTAAATAGATTACTGCTATAAAAAGGAAAAATTATAGTACCTTTTAATACTGCCTTATAGTAAGAGTTAATATAACTTTACTATAATAACCTATTAATAAGATACTTTAAAAGCCGATAAATAAGTAAATTACTATTAAGGAATTTCTATTAAGAGAATATAATAAGGGATATTAATTAATATATCTAAGAATGCTTAGTATATTAAGGCGCTATATTAAGGAGGTATCGCCCTTATAGCGCTATATAATTATTACTATACTCTATATAATTATAAGAAGAACTATTAATAGACTTTACTATAAGTCTGCTAAAAGTATAATATAAGGGGCGAGAATTTAATATAATATTAATAATCGTAGACCGATATACTAAGTACTGCCTTTTTATTCTATGTTTTAAGATAATAAACGCGCTTAAGCTAGTAAGGGTATTCTATTATAACGTTAAGTTAGTATATAAGCCCTTAAAAGGCGTAGTTATAGATAGAGGATTACTATTTATTAATAAGTTCTAGTTAAACTTATATTTTATCTTATAAGTAAAACGTAGGTTATCGATAGCGTTTTACCCTTAAACCGATAGGCAAATAAAGCGTATAAATTAAGCAGTATACTACTACTTAAGATACTTTATAAATTTAAAATAGATAAACTAAGCATCCTTTCTTTAAGTAGTATAATTTACATATAATAACGCAACTAATACTACTACTAGGCTAACTCTTAATAAGGCCTTTTTTAGCTATTAGCTAAACTTTTATATTAATATTAAGAACGATATTATAAAGGGGGAGGTGCTTAAAGTAAAAGTAAGAATTAATAAGCTAAAAACTCTACGATAACGACTTAAGGAATACTAATAAAAGGCTACTAAATTATAAGTAAAGTACTATAACCTTAAGCACTAACTACTTTTACTTAAAGTTAGTAACCTTATTACGCTCTTTATAAAGAATTTACGCTTTAAGGACGAGAAGAAGAAGCTATCTCCTAAGTATATCGGGCCTTTTTAAGTACTATAAGCTATCGGGAAGTAAGCTTATTATTTAGCTCTCTTAAATAAGTACTTATATATATAATATATTTTATATTAGCTTATTAAAACCTTAAAAGAAAAGGCTAAGCGATTAAGAAGGGGCCGAACTATTAACGATACTTAACCTTTAAGATAAAGAAGGCGAATAAGAAGTTTAAGAAGTATTAAATAAGAAACGCGTTAAAGGTAATACTTTCTTCTTAGTTAAGTAAAAAGGATAGCTAGTAAAGTATAATTAGTAAGTTAACGCTAAGGATATAGCGAATAGCTAAGCACTTATTAGCAAATACTTTACTAACCTTACTAAGAAAAAGAAGAAATATAAAACTAAGTAAAGGCTAAGACGCTAAGGGCATAAGGATAACCTACTTATTAAGTTACGATTCCTAACCGACTTAGTACCGATTCGCTACTAATTAACTATATCCTTAGTTAAGGCAACTATTTATAAATTAGTAAAATATAAAACGGGGAAGAAAAGCAAGTAAGAGTAAATAACTAAAAGAAAATATAAAGCTAAGCTAAGTCCTTCTTAAAACGATAACGATAAAGGAAAGAAACTATAAGCTAAGCTATTACTACCTTACGTTATTAATAAAGGAGAAATAAAAAAAAGATAAAAGAAAAGATAAACTTAAACCGTCCTTTACTTATATTAATACTTTGCCGGTATTAAGGGAACCTACTAAATAGTCCTCTTATTTATATCGGTTAAGGAGGGAAATATTAGTATTCCCCTTTTCTTTATTAGCTATATCTTAATTAGTATAGCACTTACCTCCGCCTTTATAATAAGTAAGGCGTATCGCTAAGACGTATAGCCTATATCGCCTATAAGTAGCCGGAGTTTTAACTATACTTCTTAAGCACGGTACTCCGGACTAGCTACGTCGATACTAAAAGGCGGCGCTAAGGTTAACTAAGTAAGTAGCTCGCGCCGCTTATCGATAAGCGTACGATAGTCGCTATGCTAAGACTAGGAGATCGTTAGCTAATTGCTAGTATATCGATTATATATTAATTACTATCGTGTTTTTCTTAGCACTTATAATACCGTTCTCCTTTTAATAAGTTATCTTAGTAATATTAAACGCCTTATAAAGATACTAGGCCGTTATAGCGAGACGGCGGCGAGCCTCTTCGCTAAATATAAAGGCGTTATCGTCGCTATTATCGTTCTTAAAGTCGGTATTATTAACGTTAAGTATATTAAGCTCCTAAATATAATTAAGCATAGCGACTATATCGGCATAGTCGCTAGCTATAAGTATAGCCGCTTATATAACGATTAGCTAACGAATAGCGATAATAAATTTAATTAATAGTTATAGTTAATTAATAATATACTTAATTATAAGTAGCTATATGCTAATAGCACTACTCGCACCTTAATAAAGTAACGCTAAAGAAAATATACTTAATCTTTATAACCTTAATAGGCTTTAGCTTAAATGTTTAATAAGCTATAATAGCGGTACGGAAATAATATATATACTAAAGTTTAGCGGGTATTATACCGCTAGTATAGATAGCGCGGGCTTTAGCCTTAAACTATATATATTTCGCCCGCAAAACGATAAGGACGTCGGCCTTACTATTACCTATATTAATTTAGGCATTATTATCGCTATCGCTATCGCTATTACTCGTTATATCGCGCTACTTTCCTTTAAGGGGAGGCGTAATAAGCGGAGTATTGCGGCTAAGTATCGCTAGTATCTTAAGGCCCGATTAGTCTTATTACTACTATTATATTTAAGGAGTAGTATTATTATTAGTATTACTAATACTAAGGATAAAGGACTTACCTTATACTTACTAATCGTTAATAAGTATATTAATAGCCTTATCTTTAAGGATAGGCATAAGGTTAGGTATAAGCACTTCTTTAAGAGGTGCTTCCTTATTATAAGGTAATAGTAAGCTAGGCGTCTCCTTAGCCTAACCTCTCTTAATATTAGTGCTAGCCTTTCCGGCTAAAGGAGAGTTAAGGACTTAAGGAGAACCTTAATCGTAACTACGATGCTTTAAAGGCGAACCCCTTAAGAGTTAATACTATATCTAATATAGGAAATCGGCGCGCTTATTAATCGAGCGCGGCTTCGGAGTATAAGGTATATTAGCGATAATAAAGAGGTATAGAATATATATTAAATAAGGAGCGAAAAGGTATAGAGGACTTAATAGTAAATAATTGCGGAAGAGTTAAAAAGGGGAAGAAAAATAAAAGGTGCGGGAATGCGTATAATAAACTTTTAATTAGTGCGTTGCTACTAATATATAGGCGCAATACTTATAATTGCCTAAGGGCAATTAACGTTACTATAACTTTATATATAACCCCGCGTATTAAACGCTATATTTAATTATATGCGATTACTAGGCGTATATACTACTATATCTTAATTACGTGCACTAAAATCCTTATAATAGTATATTTAATATACTCTTTACTAAATAGCTAAGGGCGTTTATTATAAGGGGGGATAATTATAAGAATAGTATTAATAGTATAGGCTAACTAAGTATAGGGAATATGCTAAGTAAGAAGCCCCGCTTTTAGTCTTAACTTAATAAGTAGTTAATAAGCCCCCGCGACTAAAGCTAAGAGACTCTCTTTTTTATAAGCTTTAGTCTTATAATAAAGTAAGTAGCTAAGCAATACTATAACTTATCGTACTATTTACTATCTTTACTACTTAATTAGTAGTATCGCGAGACTGTCTCCTTATACTTAACCGGTTTTATACTATATAATAGCGATATACTTTATTACTAAGCTCTTAGTAATTTAAGTTTAATAATCCTTATAAAAAGATCTTATAAAAAAACTTTCTTAATACCTTATTAACTATAACTTATAAATTCTTAAAGATATATCTCTTAATCTTAAGCAATAACTAGTTTATAGCGGAAGACTAAATATAAGTATTATATACTAAGCTACTTTATACTAATTAAGGGATTTTAAAGGGGATGATCTTTAACTAAGACGTAAAGTTTACTTTAGTATTTTAATAGACTTAATAATAAGCCTTTAAATCGAAGCTTTTTATATTTACTACTTAGTACCTTTAAACTAATAGCCTATTAAAAAGGCAAAACTAAACTATAGAAATCGCGCTACGATTTTTTATAGCCGATTTCCTAGACCTATACTAAACTAATATATTAGTAGCCCTTTAGTTTAGCTTTAATAACTCCTTCTCCTTAGTAATTTACATAGCTTTAAGCAAGCCTATTATAAGGATAAGAATAAATAACGGGCTTTTGTTTCTTAATAACTACTTATATCTATAAAACTAAGAGGTCTTATAAGAAAAAGCTAAGTTAGCTATCGCTTATACTTAAGCTGCTATAAAGGATAAATATAATAGGAAATACCGCCCGCTAAAATTTAAGCCCGGCGATTAAGTTTATTTAAAGCTTAATAAAGGTTACTATATTATAGATAGTAAACTAGCGAAACTTTAAAAGCTTTAAAGTTACTACTAAAGTAAAATAGCTTATATATTAGTTAAATATAAAGGGGACCTTTAATATTTATCCGGTTGTTTTAGTAGTATAACTAGGCTTAGTAAATCAGCTAGCTATGCGCGTAAAGCTGTTTAATATAAAAGAATATCTTACTTAGACAAATAAAAAGTTAAAGAAATCCTATAAAGTCGTATAATAAAAAGAGGCGGTAAAAAGCTATAAAAAAGTTTCTTATAGCTTAAAAAAGCTAGCTAAGTAGCTATATCTTATAGGTAAAGAAAAAAGCGGTCTTCTTATTAAAAATTATAAAAGCCTTTAAAAAAGCATAGGAAAAGTTAGCTACTTAAGTAGTTTAGTTAAAAGTATAATAAGCGGCCTTTATAACTTAATACGAAACTTTTTAACTAAAAGAATTTAGTAGTTTAGCTTAAGCATAAGACTTAAAAGCTATTATAAGTTATAAGAAACTATAACTTACTATGCTTAAAGTAATTAGTTATTTTAATAATAATACGCCGCTGTTTACTTTAAGTAATAAGGCCTTTTTAGCTTTATAGTATACTTATTTAAATTCTTTTTACCGCTTAACCTTTCTTTTTTCTTTTCCTTTTTTATAACTAAGCTCTTTTTAAACCGCCGGCCTTAGCCTGCTATACCTTACTTACCTTTATATATATAGCCTCTTTTGCTTTAAGTTTATAATCTTTATACTTTTAATTTAAGTTTCTTTTTTATTTAATATCTTATATAGCTTAAACTAGCTATTTTATAATGACTTTTTTAGCTTACTTTTATATAAGTCTTAATGCTTTTAATATAAAAGGTATAAGTAAGCGCTTAAGCTATATAAAAACAAGGCGGCTATACTTTATAGCTTTAAATCTTTTAATAAAAGCTAAAACCTTTAAATTTAGTTTTTATATAAACCTACGCCGCTTTTTATAACTGCGCTTAAGCTAATAGGCTTAACTTAAATTATAGCACTATAAAGAATAGCTTATACTACCCTCTTTTAACACTTAAGTTTAAAAACTCGCCCCTTAGCTTTATACCGCCGAGTAGCTTAAATAGCCGCTTTTATAGTAACTTAGCTATACCTCCCGCTTAGATTTTATAGTTTAAGAGCCCCCGCCGCTTATATATTTTTTAAGGCATAGCCGCAAACCCTTACTAGCAAAATAACTCGCGAATACTTAACGCTTTTAAGCTAAATAACCTTATTATAGTCTTTAAAGTTTTAGTAGCTATTATAATTAATAAAATCCTACTTTAGCTAAACGATTAAAGCGATATTTACGCTATCTTCGACTATATATTTAAGGCCTAGCTTAAATAGTTTATAGCTAGGATTATAATAGCGTTTTAAGGTACTATAATAAATACTCCGTCTTACTTTATATATAGTTTAGCCCGCGTAATAAAATCCCCTTTTTAGCTTATAGCCGCTATAAGCTTTAAAGACTTTTTTAGTACCGCTTAGCATATACTCTTCCCCTTAACCGCTATGCTTAGCCCGGCTATATAAAAGTATATAAGAGCCTTACTATAGTTTATCCGCTACCCCTTTTTAACTAAAAGAGATAGTAAGAACTTACTTTATAATATATTTACCGCTTAATCCTATACAAGCTACTAATAGTAATTAACTTTATTTTAAATAGGCCTAGCTTCGCTAAACTATATTTTAGTAATAGGAATATAATAATTAAGAGTTTCCGCTAGCTATAAATTACGCTAACTTTAACTTATAAGCTTATAATAAGTTTAAATATAACTTAACTTTCTTTTAAGTAATAAAGTTCTTAAGTTTCGACCTCCGCTTTATTAGCTATACGAACTATATGCTTTATATTCTTACCTTTAAGGCCCTTTTTATAATAAGATTCTTTAAGACTATTAAATACGCTTAAAACCTTAAAAGTAAGAAATTTAGTATTAAAGCTATTAAAAACCTTATTACTTAGTTTTTAGTTAAAATATAAATATTTAATACCTTAGTACTAACTCTTTTTATTATAATTAGCGGAATAGCTTAACCTTACTTTAATACTTTCTTAGTAGCTAAACGGTTGTTAGTCGGCGGAAAAGCGTAGATAGTAGCGCTACGTAAAAAGAAATATATTAAAGAGTTTAGTAATAAAAAGCGGGGTATAGGTATAATAATAATAATAATAAGTAAGATATAATATCTTGCTTATAAGCGGCCTATAAAGCTAATAGGTAGTATAAAAAACTTAGCGGAGGATTAAAAACAGTATATAAAGTAAGTAAAAGAATAATAAAGAATAAGGCTTAAATACGCTAGTTTTTTATAATATATCTTACTAAACAAAACAAATATCCCTTAGTATTATAACTCTTTATAGTCTAATAAGGCGCTTAAATATATACTTATAGGAAAGTTAAAAACCTTATTTTTAATTATACTTAGATATATTAGTCGCTTAAATAATATAAGGAAATATAACTAAAAAAGTAGTAAAGACTTATAATAAGGCCGTTTACTTACTTTCTTTTAGCTACTTAACTACTATTAGCTAAATAGACCGAAAGACTATTAAAAGAATAAGGATAATATACTATTAATATAGCGTAAAAACGCTACTATAAAGCTATTACTTAGCGGCCCCTTTACTTTATTTTAACTTTAACTTTAACTTAATAGAAATATTAGCTTTTTATTTAACTTAAAGGAGTTATTATAAAATCGAAGCGGGTATACTTAAACTCTTTACTTTACTTTTAAGGAGCTTTATAAAACCTTATAATAAGAACGCTTAAAGCACGCGTTATAAAGGTTTACTTAAGGAAATATAATAAATATTATTAAACGGACCTTACTAAGGTTTTTAAGATATAACTATAAATACTTAGAAGCTTATCTAACTATAGTTTATAACGTTTTTAACTATAAAAGATATTATAAAAACTATTAAACGGATTCCGCTAGTATTTTTAAGGGATAACTAAGGATTTCCGCGGGATATCTTATTTATAGTTTCGCCTATTTTTAACTAAGAAAATACCCCGGAAAATATAAAATAGACTTTACCGCGATTTTTAATAGATATTTAAGGATATTTTAAGGATTTCCCTAAATATAATCTATAGTGATTTTAACTAATCTTATACTTAGTTTATTAAGTGATTTTATAAGGATATTAACGGTTTCTTTACGCACTAATAATAAATAGCTAGATAGTATAGTTAAAAGCCCGTAAAATCAGCTTAAAGAACTAAGTATAAAGTAGCTAAATATACTTTAAAAAAAATAAACCTTTTACTATTTATAAACCCTTTTATATGTTTATATATTGTATTTAATCTGTTATACTAGCCTAACTAGCGGTAATTAGTTTATAGTACCGGCTTTAACTAGCAGTAATTAGTTTATAGAACTAGCCTTAACTAGCTATAATTAATCTGTGCTTTATCCCTTTATCCTTATAGTATAAGACGTAGCACTTTATTTAAGACTATATAAAGCTTTCTTTATTTTTTTAATTAGCTTTTTATTTTTATTATACTGCTTTTTATATTTATACTTTAGGTTTATATTTATTATATAGTTTTTTTAACATTATAGTATATTTATTTATATTTTTATATCTACATCTATATATATAAATATATTTTTTATATCGTATTATAATATTTACTAATTATTAATTATAGCGAGTATTAATAAGAGTTTAGTAAGCTTAGATTTAGTAATAGTAAAAAAGGTTTGAATTTAGTTTAAGCCGTATATTTCCTTATTGTCTTATGCTAAAAGCGGGCTTTATATTTAGTTATTTTATTTTTATTATCCTTCTTTATTTTATAGACTTATTAGCTTCCTAAAGCCTCTTTATTACTATAAAGCTCTTATACTTCCTTAGTATCCAGACTTATAAATTCGTTTAGTTTAGTTAGTATAGGTTTAGCTTAGTTTTTAACTTATAAACTATTTTTAGCCTGCTTATAAGTAATAAGCTTTTTAGGATTTTCTTTCCTTTTATAATAAAAAGAATATATTTTACATTATTATTATTACTTATAATATTATATATAGGGTATTCTATAAAATCTTTATAGTATTTAATAAGCTTCTTAAGTATCTTTACTTAAATCGTTTAATCCCTTTACTAAGTCTTGTTATTATTAGTATTTTTATTACTAGTATTATTATTATTATAATTATTATTTCTAGTATTATTATTTATATTATTAGTATTTATATTATTAGTATCTATATTATTAGTTTTTATATTATTAGTAATACTACTATTATTAATCTTACTACTATTATTATAAGTTGTATTGTTATTATTAGTATTATTACTAGTATTTTCATTCTTAGTATTATAGTTATTCGGTAGCCTATATAAGGAAGGTATATTATTAAAATTAGTATATTCTCCTTTATTTAAGAAGTTATTCTTTAGTATAGCTATATCTTTAGAAATTATTGCCTTTCGTTTAAAAAAGTTATATATTTTAAAAGCGGTGTCTTCTTAGCTTAGTATTACCTCTTTATAAGCTCTAGGCTTTAATTAATTATTAAGAGGTTTATTTTTTTAAATATAGTGCTTCTTAATACCCTTATTTTATCTAAGTTATCTAAACTTAAGGCTATATTATCCTTATTTTCTACAGGGGATATAAAGCCTATAGTAAAATAAAGGGACTTATTATAAATATATATAGCTGCTAAAATAGCCTTACCTTATAAGTATTTTAGTAAATTTAAGGTAAAAGTTATAGCTTAAACTTTATTAAGTATAGTCTTTATTCGTCTATCTATTTTGCCGTGAAAATATACTACGCTTTATAGCGTAAGGATAAGAGGATAAGGCGCGGACTAATTACCGCTAGTCAGGGCCGGTACTACGGACTAATTACTACCGGTTAAGCTAGTATAACGGACTAATTACTATATATAAACGTATATAAGGGTTTAAAAATAGTTAAAAGCTTATCTATTCTTAAAAGTATAACTAGCTACTTTATACTTAGTTCTTTAAGCTAATTTTAAGGATCTTTAACTATACTATCCGTAATACGTAGATAAACCGTAGATATCCTTATAAAATCACTTAATAAACTAAGTATAAGCCCGGTTAAAAATACTATAAACTATAGTTAAGGAAATCCCTTAAATATCCTTAAATATCCCTTAAAAATCGCGGTAAGGTTTATCCTATATCTTTTAAGGTGCTTTTATAGTTAAAAACGGGTCGAACTATAGTTAGGATATCCCGTAGAAATCCCTAGAAATCCCTTAAAGTTACTAATAGAATCCGCCCGATAGTTTCTATAGTATCTCTTATAATTAAATATATCGTAAACTATAGTTAAGTAAGCTCCTAACTATCCGTAGTTATATCCCGGAAACCTTAGTAAGGTCCGACTAATAATATTCGTCGTATCTCCTTAAGCGAGCCTTTATAGTGCGTGCTCCGGGCGTTCTTATCGCGGGGTTCCGTAGGGCTTCCTTAAGAGTAAAGTAAGGAGTCCGGGCGTGGCCGTCTAGATTCCGTAATATAAAATAAGGTTTTTATTATATATTCCCCTTTTTAAAGTCTTTTTAACTTAAAAAGATAAACGTTTACTTCTTATAGGTTATTCTTAACTTATAAGAGACTATTTAATATATTTAAAGTAATCTTACTTTAAAGAGAGTAACTATAGGAATTCTTTAAAGAAAATCCTAATCTTTTATCTTTATAGATCTTTTTTAAAGAAAAATCTTATTTAGATTTCCTTTTACTTTTAATATTTAAGATAGTAAAGAAATCCTAGCTTAAAGAAGCTAATACTTCCTCTTAAAAGTTTTATCGATTAAAATCCTTAACATTTCTTAAACTATTTCTTAAGTGCTTTATAGGTTTTTAAGTATTATCTAAACTAAGATAATCTTTTTACTTTATTAAATAAAAGTATTCTTAATTTTCTATTTTCTTAGCGAGTATAGTTTTTACTATATATTCGCTCTCTTTAACTCTTTTTAAGTCTAGCTCTTTTACTACCTTAGCTTTTTATTAAGTCGGTTTTAATAAAGATATATAAAAAATAAGGTATATAAGTAGATTAGTTAAAAGTTCTAACTTATAATTAACCTTTCCTATTTTCTCTATAACTTTAAAAGGTCCTATCTTTTTATAATCTAAAGACTTATTAAGTTTATTAGTCTTAAGATTCCTCGTTAAAAAATATACTTTATCGCCTTTAGATAAAGAAGGTTTTAAAGACTATTTCTTATCGTAATAATACGATATCTTCTTAGCAATATATTCTAATTCTGATTTTATAAATTAATATTAGCTAATTAACTATTTAGAGTTTAATATAGCTTTTTCGGCTATAACTTTTTTTAGTAAAGAAGACCTATAGGCTTTAAGAGTAAAACTATAATTTACGAATACTAAAGTATTCTTAATAGGCTTAGAATAAAAGGTATTATACGCTAACTATACTATAAGCAACTTAGAAAGCTAATTATCCTGCTAATACTTTATATAGCTTTTAAGATATTGCTTAAGCGTTTAATTTAATCGTTTTATTATTCTATTTATAATAAGGTAAAAAGCAGTAGATAATTTATGCTTTATACTTAAGGCTTG